>APFE030024688.1:7725-52116 GCA_000404065.3 Pinus taeda
TATGTGTTTTTATAAAAAATAAATATTTAATGTATTTTTTACAACGACCGAGTCATTGAAATCGAGCCAGCCGAGTCGATACCGAGTCGGAGTCAACCCTCGGCCGAGTCGGAGTCAGAGTCGGAGTTTTAAAACATTGGTTGAAGGTGCTGAGGTTTCCCATGGCATGAGATAATGCTCAGTCACATGATGGAAACCCATGGCTCTTAACACTTCCCCTACAAGTGTTAATATGATCCTTTGGTGGACATGGGCTCCAGTTAAGTTGCCCAGCGCATGATGAAATGCCTGCCAATCCTGTATAAGATCTGTTGTCGAACAAAATGTCTAGGCACCACGACAATGGCTCAAATCGGGGGTTGTCACCCTGACCCCAATTTCTCTGTTTAAGCTGTCTCCCTACAGCAGGCTAAGGGGGGCAGATCCTATGGAAAAATGGAATGAAGAAGAACTAGTTGGGAACCAACCAGTTCAGGAGACACAGTGAAGCGATCATGTACTTGATTAAGATTTAGCAAGACTTATAGGATTTGATTAGATTTTAAACGATTGATACCAGTGCCTTATGGAGTCAATGATCTTGCTAGGGAAATTAAGACCAAGTACTCGATTAGCAAATGCTGCTTAGATGAATGCCTATCTTATATGAAATGCAGATCCTAAAGCTAATGTGGGATGCAAGAATCTTGGTTAATTTTATTTAAATGCCTGTTTAAATGTGAATCCTTCGATCCTTTCTGTGTTGAGCCCAATTTCGAAGTAATTGGCAGAGAGAAGGTAAGGTGAAGCACACTAAGGTGTGATTAATGATACCTCTCCTGAAAATCTAATATGCCCAGTGCCTCCGGCGCTGCAAAGAGCTATGGCTCTGATGACTGCAAGGTCACCGTTTTAAGTACTATTAAAAGCAGGGTTCTCAAAAAAAGATGGATGGATACCTATCTCTCTATTGATGAAGCTTATGCTTGGAAGTAAATTTTATTTATGCAAAGCTAACTTATATGCAAATGCACCAGATCATGAGATGAAGTTAGACTCGAGAATTATAAACACTTGTGTCACAAAAGTCCTTAATTACCAAAATGAAATGTTTGCTTTATTAGATGAAGACTTAAAAATAAACCCCTGGAAATATTACAATTAAACCACAAGCCTATTTCAAATCTTTCTGATACAATTATAGCTCAAAAAGAACAAAAACTTCTTTGCAATTTAATATCAATATCAATAGATGCTCAAAATATAGCCAGCGTAGGAAACAAAGATATGCAATCTATTACAATTCCACGATGGAGTACTTTAACAATCACTTGAAAATATTCGTAAAATGTCTAACATGTAACACACATCAAATAATTCAAGCAATTACGATCAATTTAAATAGATGCAAAATATTCTAGCAATCAAATTTCGAAAGATCCAAATACTTTAAAAAACCATGAAATTTAAATGCTAATCAATTCACAATCCTAGAATTAAAATGATTTATGCTTAGTGACCCAAATCTAGGAAGATCTACCACTTTCCTATAGTCAATCTTTAGATACAAAAATTTTAAGTGTGTTTGACTATAGAGAAATGAAAAATGTCAATACCACAAAATTTTCTTTTAGATTTTACCCTTAGCCCGAAAAGACACCAAGAAGGAATTTTAAATTGACAATTTAATTAGTCCTTAGGAAAATTTTTCATTGTGCTAAGTTTTACGAAACAAATCTGATGCAGTAAATGATCTATGTGACCAAAACAAATCAAAAGGATTTAATAATTTTTAAAATTTTTATGGGCTTGGCCACATAATTATTTTTTTAAATCTTTAACGCGAAAAATTAATTTTGATTTAAAATTTTTTAGACGGCCTCAAAGTCACATAAAAATGAAGCCTTTTTTATTTTTAGGATTTTTGATTTTTTAGTTTGAGTTTTTTATTTTAAAAAAAAGGGGCAAAATCAAATCATATAAAAAAAAAAAGAAGAAAAAAAAAAAAAAAAAAAAAAAAAAAAAAAAAAAAAAAAAATAAATAAAAAAAATCGAAATCGAACTTTTTTATGTTTTAGATTTAAAAAAACAAAATCAAAATAAATCAAAACAAAACAAAATTCATAAAGCTAAGGTATATCAAACCTAACTCAACCCTACAAATATACAAAGTTAAAAAAAGGAAAACACAATTTTAAATCGAAATGTTTGCAGGTCCGAGGCGTTTGATGGCGGGGGAAGCAAGACAATACGTTGTAGGTTGACGGATGATGGCAGGGATGGAGCAATTCTACGACGGGAGGATGAGATCTGAGCAATGGGAAGGAGGGACAAGGTAGGGAGAAAGATGGGTAGACAGAGTGGAGGGTTTTAGTGAGCGGTTTTGGCAGCGATGAGGAGGCTGCAATGGAGAAAGCCACAAGTGCAGAAGAGAACTGCACGAGGGTGATGAAGAGAAGAGGCAACATTGGAATGGACTGACACAGGAGGGAATATGGCTGCAACGAGAGGCATCCGTTAGTTTGAGCACTGATGGAAGCATGCAAATGCAGAAGATCGCTGTAGCAATGGGCTTGGCTGCATATTTGCAGGCTAGGAACTCAAATAAACTTGTTGGGGATTGAATGACTGTAATTTTTTTTTGAAAATCTCTTAGAGAAGAGAAAAATGCAGCAAGAGAGAGGAATAAACCCTAGGCAACAAACAAATCCGAATATTTTGTTGTTGGAAAACTCAAGGCAGCGAAGAAATTGTAGCCCAAAACTCAAGATAAACTCAGGAAAATGAGTTTTACAACAATGAATTTTAATGCTTCAGATTTATTAATAAAATCGTTGCAAAATCGTTTCTAGATTTAAAAAAATTTAAAACCCTTGCAAAATTGTTTCCAAATTTAAAAAAATTAAAAACCCTTGGATTGGAAAAACAATGCTCCTGTAAAAATGGCTTTTTGAGGCCAGATCTTACCCTCCAGGGCCTAGATCTGGCTTCAAACCAAACTTAACCTTCAAATCTACAACCTGTACTTAAAAACTAAAAACACCCAGAACCCAGATATACAAAAAATAAAACCCAGGAAACCCAAGTCAGAAAACCTAAAAAATTTACAGATCCATGCACAGAAATGGCAGATCTATCAAATCTAGGGAGTGTGAATCCAACTTCGCTCCCATATTTGACAATCTAAGGCTCTCAAAAGTCAGATTTACCAATTTAGCACGTAAAAAATTAAATTTTTAAATTTTAAATGAGGTGCTTAGCTCAAAACCCTTCACGCATCACCAATAAAAATCTTATGACAAGCCCGAGATCAAAATAGCTGTGCTCTTCAAAAAACACGGATTGGGAGTTGGCTGGTCCAACTGAAAACTTCCCCGAATGCCCGATGATTTAAAAATCAAAATTTTCTTGCAAAACTCAATCCAACCATCAAAATAGAGCGAGAAAATGATAATAAAATTCAGATAAATAGAGATATCTGCTATTACATTCAAAATTTATATTACCACTTAGACCCTAGCGACTGAGCAAGATACGTGTACTCAAATCACTCTTCAAAAGCTATCATCAATGGCTAAAAAAAATTTACACATGAAAAAGACATCTTATAGTATTGCCATGAAGAGTAACACCGACGAAATTTAGCCCCAAACTCTTCTTTTATAATTCAGAAAAAAGTTACAAGAGAGCTTTTCACTTAACACACGACTGAGAGATCGGATGGATCAACTGACAAATGACTTCCTATTTAAAGATATATCTTCTAACGGCTAGTTCGAATCATCCTCGTCAAAGCAATCTCGATCGTTGATGAAGATTAAAATTTCTTTTAATCTCATCCGTCGAATACTAAATTCTTAAGGAAATCCAAAATTTTCAATTAAATGCATTTTAATTAACTCGAAAATAAATTTTGAGTTAATTTCCTAAAAAAATTGACTTTGACTTAAACCCTAAGGACCAAAGACTTAAAATTTAGCAAAATAATTAATTTACCTGAGTCCCGTGACCTTTTAAGATTTGATTTTTATGGACCAACGAATTTTGCCTTTGGAGAATTTAAATTTACCTAGGACCTAGAATTAATTAAATTTTTGGCTTAGGATTTTAATTAATTTTTGGCCAGAAAATTTAATTAATTAACCTACGAGGGGATAAATTATTTTTCCAAATCTGAAGACACTTTACATCATGATTTTCATATATTTTACTTCATAAGGGGGAAAACCCATCTGAAATAGACCCTCACAGACTACCCATTTTGCGACACAAATATAATCAACAGACCAAACAATTTATAATAAAATAACCTAAGCAAATAGTTAGGATTATTCACAAATCACTTTTACATAGACTCGATCTATATCACTAGGATTCATCTAAGATCTCAGTGACAAAATACATTTTGGCTTTGGGGTGAGACTGGAAGAAAACTCTGCCAACCATCTGAGAATGGATCAGTGAGACAAGAAACCTTCCAGAATGTAGATCGTCACCAGAAAAGTAGGTTTACATAGGAAATTACATACATAACACAGTTCTGTTGAGATTATTTACATCATATACATGCAAAATGGGTTTACATTATAATATGAAGATCAGGCTGATGATGATAGCTGGACGACATAGACACATCGATTAGACGCTATCCCTTTTGCGAAAAAAGTGGGTGTACTGCTATGGGTCGTTGACACGTAGTGGTCAACAAGATCTAATGCGTCTCCTCACCTTCATGTACAATAATTCATTAGTGCATCTAAGTGAATCAAGCTTATTAGTCAAGGGCACAAATGAGACTTCATAATGTGTTTCCCTTCCAAATTTGGGGCTTCGAGGCTGTAATGGTGTTACCTCCCTAGGTAGGAGTGGTTAATAAACAAACCTATTAAGTGTTCCCAACACCTAAAGAGAAGGACATGTCCAAGGAACATCCTTCAAGTGGTAGATGTCATGCCGATAAAGATGAGGTGGATTGGGACACAGGGGTCTTAAGGCCAAATGCCATGGCCTCAAGGATGGTAATGATGAGAGATGTCCACATATTTGGGTGCATGAATGTAGGAGGTAGCAATCGTGGTACACGAGTTGCCCCAATTTTTTTTTCCACCCTTCTTCATTTGCCTTTTGTGTTTCATGATTTTTCTTTTATTTTACTACTTGGGCTCTAGGGGATGAGTGCATGCTGTGTATGATATAGCAGTGATTACCCCCTTAAGGTGGGGTAGTTCATTGCCCACCAGGGGTTGGGACATACATGGGTTCCTTAATGATGTAGGGGGCACTCATGAGGGTCCTAGGAACCAGGGTGATGGCCATAATGATAAGGGGTAGAGCTCATGTTTGGATTTTGCCCACATGCTAAATTTTATTGTCCCGACCATCTTTTGCATTTTGTGGTATTATTTCCTTTTGTATGTGTCCATGATATGATTTTATCTTCTTTTTTTTTTAGCTGTGTCAACCTCCGAGGCATCGTCCCAGGCCAAACCCAAACATGTGGACAAGAGGAGGGGAAGTACTAGAGCCTTGTGGACTGAGTGGTCATGTGGACCCAGATAGGGAAGATGATGAAATAGGGCATGTAATATGCAAAGGGGAGTGCAAAATGTGGAATGGGAAAACGGGACCATGCTACCAAAATTGGGGTTTCCTAAGTAGTGCCCATCCTAAAGCTATAAGCCAATAGGGGAGATCCCATGAGATTAGGGTTGAGGATTAAACCCCCATTTAAGGTGAGGAAACAAGACTACAGTTGAAACCCTTCCTTCTTCCAAGTCACCTAGTAATTCATACCTAAGTGTGCCCAAGGAACAACAAGCATAAGCACCTAATTGCACAATGAAAGACATACCTTTAGGATTGGATGGCCCACCTTCAAACATACGCTCTCGATAGATGGGCGAGGGGATAAATGATTGGCTCAAGGAGCGAAAATCCACTGGCACAATATTGGCTACACTAGTGGCTGTCGGGGCTACTTGCTGCCGTCTGAAGACAAATCTAGGAGAAAAATTCTCCTATGGGGTCACCCACTGGTGGTGGGTAATAGTACCCAAAGGCGGCCTCCTAGGTCTCATACTACTCAAAATGTCCATCTCTGCTCTAACGTTGAGGGCTTTCCAGGTGCTACTAGCCCTCCTGTGTCTTAGAAGGTGAGACCATCCTCACTTGGGCCCTGAATCTGCTTCCATCCCTCATATGATGCTAGGTCGACTTGGGGGCATGCTGGGTCCAGGTGTGCCTAGGGGTAGGCATGATGTGTTGCTATTGCTCAGAGCCCCAAGGCTCTCAATGCTTTACTTATGCATGCCAATACACTTCTCTGGAGCTTGGTCCTGTGGCTAAGGCACCCAGGTCATGGGTCGCTGAAGCATCTGAAAATTGTAACATAAAGTCTAGTTTAAGCAACCAACCATTAGGGACAATAATCATTTTTGCATCTAAGTGAACCATGCTTGAATGTAAATGGCTATTTAATAATTCAAATAAGGTTTCCCTTCCAAAATTAGGGCCTTGAACTTGCAATGCTGCTTCCTCCCTAGGTAGAAGCGGCTAACGGACAACCCTATTAGGTGCTTCCAGCCCCCAAGGGGAAGTAACATTTCCTCAGTCCACGCTTTAGTTGATAGGTGTTAGTGAATAATGATGGTATGGAGGGGAGAAGACTTCATGGCCAAGTGCCATGGTCAAAGGGATCTACATGATGGGGATCCACATCGTGGGTGTATAGATATGATGAGGGACTAATTGTGGATGCATGAGTTACCAACTCGGACTTTGTTTTCCCACCCCTCTTGTGTGTGAGGCTTCAAGTTTCAAAGTTCTATCAGTCATAAAAATCAATCAACATTTAGTAATTCCAGCCTAGCAAGTGGTCTCCTCAGATCAATCAAATCGACTACTGAGATGCTAATCAACAGAATTTGAATGTTTAGGCATGGAAACTGTTCACTTCCAGATGAATTATTCAGCATCAAGATATTGGTGTTTTTTAGTGATATATTCATCAAAGCTCAGGTCAATAGTTTCAAATTGAAGGAAACACAAGTTATTGTTACTGATATGATTATTCAGACTTGTGATTGAGGTTGGTAATGTTAGATTGTGAGTTCGTAGACAATTACAAAGTCCAAGATCATATTGTGATGAGTTGTAATTCTTATTCTTGATGAGATGTTGTCATGATCCATTTGATGAGTTGTCTATGAGATTTAGATTTAGAAGTTGTCAAGTTCATGTACAATAAATTTATATCATGAGATCAATAGAGTGTGAAAATAATACGTCATAAAGCCTTTTCTGCCATTTGCTTGTCTTGTCTTGCTTGCGTTAATTGTTAATGAACTCATCTCCTGTTCTCCTTTCCACAACATTCAGATTTTGGCTTGGAGGCGGCCAGACACACAGGAGTCTTAGAGATCTATCAGCTTTAGCCTGAGCTTGCTTTCCTATTGTAATCAGATCTGAGTATAGTGATCTTGTTTGGAACTCATCTCAATCTTTTGAAATGCTTTTGAGCCTTTTTCTGTGGATCAGAGATTTTTGTGCACTTCTGTTCATCAATAAAACAACTTGAATCATTTTGGTGGTGGATTAACGTCTGTGTGTGCATGAAAAATCAGTGATTTCACTGCTTTGATAGCTTCTCTGTTGAAATTTAGTTATCATGTGAACTATTAGATTTGACAGATTCATCTGATCAGTTTTCCTGTTTCTTTGACCCCATTTCGTGATCAACTTTTTCTTTAGCCCTTTCCTGATTCCATGCCCATTGGACTCAAGGCACCACTCGCTTCTTTAATTTTTAACTCCAAGTTTCAAGTTTTACTGGGGATTCCCCAGAGGCTAGCCAGCACTAGCCTGAAACAAGAGGTATTGTGCAAGGTGACATTGGCACTTTCCCCACCTGTTTCATTCTATCCCCTTAGACCAAATTCACAGGGGTCAATTTCGTGTATAACAGGAGGTGTATCCTTTTTCAGCCATTGCTTGAAGACTGTCCCTATGCTTCTTTATGTGAAGAGTGACCATCACAAGTTTTTCTATACCTTTCTGTAGCATTACATATGTGTTGAAAAGAGTCTTCTCTTCTGATAAGAAGACTAAGTTTGGCAACTTGAAAATGTGGCCTAATGCTAACTTGGATTTCTTCTTGGTGTGTTCTCGTGCTGATATATTTCCTGAAACATAAACACCTTTTATTTATGTGTGTGATGTATAGTTGTTGATAGAACAAATATTTCTCAGCTACTAGGATAAGTCCATGAAGTTTAATGTCATATGAATTGCAGTGTGTCAAGTGGAAATTTAACCTGGTTGATGTTGGTTCTGTGCAGGTACTAGTTAGCAATTCTTTTGCGTATGTTTGGACAGTGTATCTTACATACATTGCGGGCTTGGGAAAGGTTAATGCAGAGCTGATGCCAGCATCTTGAATCTCCCGGGTTCCTGTAGCTATGAATGGTCTATTTTTTGAAATCCAAAGTCTTTGCACATTAATCATTCATTGCATAATATTTGTGACTAATTCTTTGGGACACATGCAAAGATTTTGTATCTGGGACCTCTGATTCTTTGAATTGTGTGCGGCAGAGTTTGTGCTAAACTCTGCATTTAATTACAATAGCAGTTCGTTATTCTGGATGAAATCGCTTTGATCAACTACCCTCTATCTTTTTCCATGCTAGTATTAATGTTGGAGAGACTATGTGAGTTTGCTTCTAGTTGTTGTTTTAGATTGTTTTGGGCATTATCCTGTTTTCTGAAATCCCTGATGTGGTGCTTTAATATGCTCACTGGGATACTATATAAATATTAAACATTGAAAAACATATTCATATTCAGGTCCATTCAAAATGAAATATATCGAGGAAACTTACTGCCTACAATTGATCTAAAATAATCTACATGAGTACAAGTAAATATCTTTATCTACTGAGATGTTTCAAACAAGGGTCGCTTGGTGGCAAGTCCCTGCTACACAAGTTCAGAATTCACCATAAGACAATCCCTAGTACAGAAACAGAACATGCAACTGCCATAACAAATTTAATATTGATGCTTATAGTTCAATATTTTGATGCTTTTGATTATAGAAAAACAGTTAAATGCTTTTTTAATTAATATGTAAGATTGTATACTAGTTCTCTAATGGAACACTTCGATTGAACATGGAACATTGGTATCTCCGGGATTGGAAACCATATATGGGTCTATGTTGGCAAAGGTGAACTCAAATCTTACTAGGAGAGATGTGGGAGTACAGCTAAAGTTGCACTTTATTGATATATCATGGAAATAGGATTTGCTATGGAAAGCGTTGGTTTTCTGATGTTGGTTACATTGGTTTTCTGGGCTATGACTTCAAACCAGAGCGTCTATGATCTATGGCCATATGCAGACTCCATACCACATAGGATGCCTGACTTCTGTGGCTTCCGTCTTTTATGATGCTTTACTGTTAAATTTAGGTATGTTCTATGCTTAGAGCAATTCACTTCAATTTTTCATATTAGCCCAATGTCAATATTCAGATTAGCAATCATATCAGCATGATAGTAAAGTGCAGATAGAACATAAACATAAACAGCAGAAGACAAGACAAGACAAGAGGACATAAGATGTGGCACCAGCCAGGGACAAACCCCAATGTGGGAAACCCTTGATCAATTCTTCTTATATTCTTCAATAGTTCAGCAGAGAGAAAGAGATAGAGTACAATGATTTGAAGTCAATACTTGACTTGCCAAATAGGAGATCAAAGATCTTCTCCGTAATGATGACACAATGAGGTTGCAGATCTGATACCAAAGACTGAAGATATGCAGCAGATGATAGGCCTAGAACAGCTCAACCAATTACCCAAAATACTGAGGCTTTCCTTCAATAAGATTCTCCTTCCTTCGCTGCTTTACTGATCATGACAAGGCTGCTACTCTGGCACCTTTCATATACAGCAAGGACTGATGCATTTCATGGCAGACCTATACAGCAAGGACTGATGCATTTCATGGCAGACCTGGTCACTGGTTAGGACACAAACTCAGAGTGCAAGAGCACCCTAAACACACCCCACAGTACACCTATTGACTGCGGCTCTCCTTCATACAATCCATCCAACCACACGCTGCCTTCTAAGGCTGCTTACCTTCTGAATGCAGCTACTAAAAGGCCTCCAACTGCTGGCTATGGCCTGCGGCCTAGCCCAGCAGTGGACTGTAGCTTTAGTCCCTTCAAACAGTGATCCAAACAGCCCTTAAACAGCAGTCCCTAGCTCCTTTTTGCGGATTCTTCTGCCCAGCATACCGAGTTCAAGAACAGCTTGATCATGCCCAAACAGTCCTGAAATAGGCCACGCTGTCACCTACAGCAATGTGGCATTATGACAGCGGCTTAGGTGACTGCAACTAGGTCTCTTAGAGTTGCGTATAAGGGCTTCTCCTACTGCGGCTTAGGGCACTACTAAACAGCTGCTTGAGACCTCCATTTGCTGTGGCTGGAACCTCCTTCTTTGACTGCGGCTAGGGCAGATTATGACTGTCGATTAGGGCCTTCATGGATTGCGTATAGAGCCTCTTGCTGCTAATTAGGCCTCTTTAGACTGCGGCTAGGGCACCCTTAAGTCTGCGGATTTATTTCTTCCTTAACGCTGCCAGGGCTCTCCTTCAACTACGGCCAAATCTCTCCCTTACCTGCGTCTAAGACTCCTTACTGCGGCTAGGGTAAGGCAAGATCTCCTTCCCTTTAGGACTGCCTATAGGGCTTCTCCTAGACCTCACCTTCCACCAAAACCCAAACGAGTGGAGAGTGAGATCACAAGAGATGAGTGTCAAAATGACTTGAAGACCTCTTCTATTTATAATGAAACATTGAGGATAAGTTGGGGTAATTTGGTTGCTGGCCGACCTTGACAAATTGTCAAGTAACACAAAAAAATTCATATCTCTATGCATACATGTCGGAATCAGATGATCTTTAGATCAATCATACACCTCTCGATGAGAGGAATCCAATAAAAATTTCAGTTGCCATAAATAAGACGACCCACATGGAGTTTGGCCCTAGTTGCCAATTTTAACATTTACTAATTATCTTATTAGGAATGCTGCTAAATGTAATTAGCCTTTGGTAAATATTGATGGTAAACCAAACAGGGATAGTTTATTTTGATAGATGGCATATGCTAATATTCACCATTGACGATTGTTATTGCATTTGCAGAATATGGTATCAATTCAAACTCATTCCCTAAATAATAGTATCCAACCAAAGAAGAATGATTTTTGCTGAATCACATGAAAATGTTATGCTACCTCTTATAAAACAATCAATTGAATCATATGTGAATGAATGTAGTGTTACCATTGTTATTAGAACTGGTTAAACTTGATAGGAACTAGTTGGTTTGGATGGGTTCATGTCACAACCTGAAAAGACCTGTGCAGATATGGCCACTTTATTGACCTTTAGGCATGTGGCACTATGGCCAGTCCAACTCGATGGTATGCCCACACCAAATGTACTATTCCCGGACCATGCCTGCATTATAACTTGTTTCTTTGTTAGATCAAGTCTTACCACATAAAAATTCAACACTTAACCATTTTACGCATGCCAAATACAAAGTGTACAACACAAAATATGAACACTAGTAGCTTTATATGTGGGTGGCCCAATTGCCCTAACACCCAATCAATAGTTACAAAGTGTTACAGTAGTTTTTTGCGCAACAGTTTCTCACCGGAGAAAATACAACAATACAGTATTCCGACATGACCATGCCAAGAACTATGCCTAAACCCTGGCACATACGCATTCCCCTCTCGACTCTGGTGGTGTGCACCACAACTACCCCTTGCTCCAATCAAACCGTTTTCCTCACCACATGACCAAGTCGTGCAATAAGAGGAAACTTCAACAAATTTCAAATGATTGTTGCATGGCTTAGATCTAAGCTTATGTAATCTGTTTAAAAATGTATCTGGCGTCGGTCTTCATAATTGTATTTGAGTCACGTGCTAATCAAGCTTGTCATTAATGTCAATAAGACATTGGCCGAGATGACACGTATTCTTGAGATGCCTGGTTCCAGATGATGATGAGGTACATGTTCAACAAACTCTTGTTTGATAAAGATGCCATCAATGAAGATGTCAAGCTATTAATATGTCAAGGCACTTATGAAGTCCTTGAACTAACTATGTTGTTGCCAAGTGTCAATCATGTGCCTTGATTGATGATCTAGACCTTAAGTGCCAATATAAAAGTTTTTGATGTGGAGGACTATACTTGATGAAGTCATACACATAATGATGTCATACTCTTGAATGACCACAGTTGATGACATGGTTGGAAGACTACTTTGGAACTTTCCTAATGATGCTGCATATCACTGCACTAGTATATAATGATATTGTTGGATATGTGATGACATGCATACCGCACTCTTACATGATCCTACGATGATGAAGAATCCAAACAATGGAGAAGTTATATTGTTCCAAACATTTTATGCACAAAATTTGAGGACAATTTCATAGAAAAATAAAATTGTGCAACTTGGAGGCAATCTTTCAACATGGGACCTAGACCATCTTAAAGAGGATTTTTTCCTCTTTCCAATGAGCCATTACTTGCCTTGAAATTCCAAATAGTTTGTGAGATATTGAATTTTCAAGTTAAAAAGTATATTTTTGACAGTGAGTCGACCTACACCTTGTCTTTCAAGTTGACCTCCATACAATGACGCGTTTTTTTGCTTTGGCTTGCAAAAAACACAATATATACAGTTCAGAACTTCAGACTGCATTTCTCCTCAACAATTTCGGTGATCATTTCAGAGAAGGAGCACAAAATTAAAAGGAGGCCGAGGAGCACATTATAAAACACTGTTTGGACAACCTTTTAAGGAGCTCTAGAGGTTGGAGCCTCAAAGAGACAAGGTTGGTGCCTTGGAAGATAGGGTTGAAGCCCTAGAGGATAGGAGTCCTCAAGAGACTAGGTTGGTGCCTGTACTAGAGATAGGGTTGGAGCCCTAGAGGTTGGTGCCTCAAAGTGACAAGGTTGGAGACTTGGGAAGTCCAAGTCGGTGCTTGGCAAAATGCAGGTTGGACCCTGGGAGATTGAAGATTGGTGTCTTCATCTAGGGTTGGAGCCCTGCACAAATACTATACTTGATTTATGGAGATTAATAAAACTATTTATTCTTATTTTTCATTTTGTGTTCTAATTATGAGTGATCTAACTGGTAAAAATAACAATTGAAAGGAAACACTGATTCAACTGCCCTCTCAGTATTTCCAACAGTTGGGATCAAATCCAATACCTTCACTCAAAGCCTAACAATTTGAAGGTTGATCCATAGAACACAAATGGCAAAGCTAAAGAAGAAAGCCTCCAATCCTCCTAAAGATGTCTCTTTGTCAATCGTGAAAGTTGAAGACAATCAAATTGGGAGGGTTCCATTGTTCAATGGAAATTTTGATGTATGGAAGATAAGAATGAGAAATTTCTTAATGGCTCAAGGCATTGGAGTATGGGAATTAGTGATTACTAATAGCACGATGGACGATGAATCCAAGGAGTACAATACAAGAGCAATGAAGACAATTTTGAATGGGATAATAAATTCTATATAGGCCAATTTGGAAAAAAGTTCGTCAGCAAAAGATATTTGGGACAAACTTCATGACCTTCACTCAAAAGGAGCATCGACCATGACTTCTAGTCAAGAAGATGATGGAAAGTAAGAAGGAAATCCAGAACCCATCAAGGAAGCTGAAATAAGAATGATGACATCAGGACCAAAGAAGACCTAAAAGAAGAAGAAAGCAAAGAAGGCGTTGAAGATCTCCTGACTAAACTTATAGCCGCCATGGAAGAGATTAATAGTTTGAAAAAGGAAAATGAGGGACTTAAGAAGAAAGAACAAGATGGTGACCAGGACAAGACAAAGAAGGAAGTTGACTTTTTCAAGCTTCAAGTACAAGAAAGAGATGAGGAGCTCACCAAACTTGAAGAGGAATTTCATCAAAACAAAAGAAAGCATCATGAAGAAGTCATATCCATGACAAATCAATTGGATAAGACAACTAAAAGGGAAGAAACATTGTCAAGCCTCCTTGAACAAAGACTCAAGAGCTTGAACAAACTTAAAGCAGAGATTGGTCAATACAAGGAATAAGTCTCCTCCCTTAGATCTCAACTAGAAGAAGCAAGGAAACAAGCACAAGGAGCTGAGAAGGTGATGGAAGCTTTGGCATTCATATAAGGACAAGTTGATGAAGCAAGAAAGGAGAGAAATACCATGATATGCCAACTAGAAGAAAAGGATGATGACATCACCAAGTTAAGATAAAAATTCACTTCTCTTAAGGCCCAATCATGTGAAGCAACTAAGATGAAGGAAGAAATGGAGATCATTCTATCAAAGAAGGATGAAGAATGCAAGAAAATGAAGGAATAATTTGTCTTTCTTAACCAGGAAGTTGACTTGCTGAATAAGAACTTGAAAATTTCTCAAACCGTAGATGACACCCCAAGTCATCAAAGGTCTCCCTTGATAAATTAGGTCTTGGCTATGCAGGTGAATCCTCAAGCAAGAATTATAATGCTTCAAATAACAAGGATGTGAGGAAGCCAAAAAATGTTGATGCTCCCAATTCCAACAAAGGTAAGGAGAAGAGTCAAAACAACTATGGAAGAAATCATACTCCAAAGGGACTTGCAAATGGTGTCAAGAATACAAGAGGCAATGAATATCATCAAAGAATCCCAAGGCAAAAAGACTTTAGAAGTACATTAAGGAAATATTCATCTCCCAGGTACCAAAGTATATTTCTTGGTTATTGCTATTCTTGTACAAACTTTGGGCACATTGCAAAATATTGTAGGGCATATCACAAAGACAAATATAATGGTCCTCGTCAATCTCCTAGAAGCAATTTTGCAAGAAGTCATGATTACACATTCATAAACAAGATGGAGTGCTTCAATTGCCATAACATTGGACATATGGATTGTAACTTTGACTTGGATCCCTACACAAGCTAGAATCATGACAACCAAGCTAGAAAAGAAAGTTACACAAATATGGAGAAAGAAGCAAATTGGATCCGAAAGTCTCTTGGACACTCTAGCCAATAACACATGTTGTTGATTTGATGAAGACATCAAGATGTGATATCCCAAGTGTTTGATGGTGCGACTCTGTGAAAAGAGAGACCATGCATATAGTTATGGGGAGCTTGTGATCATTCTTCCAGAAGTTATCTGTGAAAGGGCGCGATGAAACCTTTGATGAGTCACACATGGACAATCGTGAAAGATCATCTCCATTGAAGAACATGATCCTTTACTCACTTGATGGACCATTGTTGAAGATGTCTTCCACTTGATCACAAAGACACAATCTTTCTTGTCTAAAGAAAAAAGAAGAGCTAACAAAGGTTATGCAGGCATGGGGAGTTAGTTGATCATCTACCTTGTCCATTTCCATGAAAGCATGCAAAGGCTTGGGGGAGTAACATACCTATGCAAAACTACTATTAATAAAGAAAAGAAGCAGCTTGACAAGGGGAGTACTTGGGCACCCTGTTTGCCATTGATGTCAAAGGGGGATAGAATGTTGGAAGGGCAATAATATTGCCATCAATGACAAAGGGGGAGATTGTTAATCAAGGTTGTCATTGATGTTAATATGGCATTGGCCGAGATGGCAAGTATTCTTGAGATGCCTGGTTCCAGATGATGATGAGGTACACATTCAATGAAGATGCCATCGATGAAGATGTCAAGCTATTAACATGTCAAGCCACTTATAAAGTCCTTGAACTAACTATGATGTTGCCAAGTGTCAATCATGTGCCTTGATTAATGATCTAGACCTTAAGTGCCAATATACAAGCCTTTGATGTGGAGGACTATACTTGATGAAGTCATACACGTAATGATGTCATACTCTTGAATGACCACAATTGATGACATGGTTGGAAGACTACTTTGGAACTTTCTGTTAATTTTAGGTATGTTCTATGCTTAGAGCAATTTATTTCAATTTTCACAGTTAGCTCAATATCTTTTCTAGATTAGCAATCGCATTAGCACTAAAGTAAACTGCAAATAGAACATAAACATAAATCGCAAAAGACGAGCCAAGACAAGAGGACACAAGATGTGGCTCTAGCTAGGGACAAACCCCAATGTGGGGAAACCGTTGATCAATTCTTCTTATATGTTCTTCAATAGTTCAACAGAGAGAGAGAGAGAGAGAGAGAGATAGTACATTTACAATAGAAGACAACACTTTGACTTATCTAGATAAGAGCATTGGTCATCTCTAAAAAGATGATACATGAGATTAGTTGAAGACATGTTGCTTCAACTGATTCTCCAAGGTGACTCCTTCACCTATCATTGTGCTGCATCTCGTCATCATGTTGCACCTCACTGTGCTGCACCATGTTGTACCCATCATCACAATGCTGGACCTCTTGACCATGATGTACACATCATACGGCTGCACCTTATGCTGCACTTTTGTCCCATGTGCCATTGTTGCACCACGCTGCCTCAGTTGTCCCATGTGCCATAGCTGCATCATTCTGCCACACTGCTGTCCCATGTGGTATGCTGAACCATGTTGTCATACAACATGCCTCATGTGCTTGCTGCACCATGCTTGCCATGTTGTCCATGCTTACCATGCTGTCCATGCTGTCCATTCTTGCTACGCTATCCATGCTATCCATGCTGTTGGTGACATAGCCATTCTTGATGTCCTATTGTTTTGTTGTTGTCCTATCACAACTTGCTATATGTTGTTTCTCTCCCAAGTGTCTTACGTTGCTGCTGTCCCAAGTGTCTTACCATACCTTGCTGCTGTCCCATGTGTCTTAGCATACCTTGCTGCTGTCCTATGTAGGAGTATAGGGCTAAAACCAACACCTATACTCACCCAACAACCCATAGATTAGGGCTTTGACTCGTGCAACCCATTGTCCCAAATAGGCTTGATAGAACTCACTATCACCTAAATCAACATATATCCTCCACGTTGTAATACTAGGTTCAACCTTCTGATCAGGGCCTCACAAACTGCGGTTAGGAGGGCTGTGTATTAGGGCCTTTTATGACAACAATAAGGACCCTTTCCGATCTGCGTATGTATCTTCTTGACAACAGATTAGGGCACAAAGGGACTGCGTATAAGGGTAGTTGATTAGGCCTCTAGTAAGGCCTGCGTTTAGGGCATAATGGCACTTCTAAGACAATGAATGTGTCTTCTCCTTTAAGATAGCGTTTGGGTCATCATTAGGGCTTCCTTGACAACGTTTAGACTTCTCTTTGACAACGTCTAGGGCTTCCATTGACAATGTTTTAGACTTCTCTTTGACAACGTCTATGGCTTCCATTGACAACTATAGAAACCCTCTCCTTGTTGCTAGAAGAGCCTCCTCTTGAATTCATATAAACTTGCGTAGAGCCTTCTCCTTTTGACTGCGTCTAGGGCTAGGGCATCTCCTCTAGGGCAACTCCCTTAGCCTTCTTTGTTCCAACGTCTAGGGCTTCCACTCCTAGATTTCTCTTCCACTAAAACCCGAGACAAGTGGAGAGAAATCAAGATAGAAGTGTGTGTAGAAATGACTATCAAGTCACCTCTTTTTATACTAAATCGTGAAGCACATGTGTGGGTTATTTGGTTGCTGGCCGACCTTGACGAATTGTCTTATAACACAATTAAATTCGTAACTCCATGAATACTTATAGGAATCAGATGATCTTTAGATCAATCCTACACCTCTCTTGAGAGGGATCCAAGAAAAATATCAGTTGCCATAAATAAGATGACCCACATGGAGTTTGGCCCTAGTTTCCAATTTTAACACTCCCTCTCAACTAGGGAGAACTCCAGTTTCATTAATCCCATATCAATATCACAAAAGAGTGTCTCAAACCACTCATACTGATCTTAGATCAATGGAGGTCATCCTAACATAGGGAATACAATAGATACAACGATGCATCCATCGATAGTACTACTATGGTCCCTAACCCCATTTCCCTCCTCATTGGCCAGATGAGAGGTGCTTCCCATGAGTCCCAGACTGCGTGGGTAGGATTCCTCGACAGGAGAACCACTCATCTTGTCCCTAAGTCGCTGATGCAGGAGCATTCAACCCAAGGAAGATCATTGTAAATAATAGACATATGGGGTCATGCATTTTAGGAAATAGTTTTCTGAAGTCTCTAGTCAATGTAGTATTTAGGCATTTAAGTGTGATTTTATTAGTTAATGGGAGGATATGTAAATGCTCTCAAAATAAATAAATGAGAATATGAGTGGTAGAAGTCAAATCCAACTCTCTAGGAGCAAGAGAGAGCTTTTAGGAATTAATTAAAGTAGATATGGACCATTGAGCTGATAAGGAGACTTTTCTGTTTTAAAATAGAGAAAAAGCTAAAGTGGATAAGTCTGCCACATATATGTATGCATGTAGCGAGGTTTAGGCTTTTGTTAAAGGATGGGATCAGGTCCTTCATAGTAATCCAATACCAGTTTCTATATAAACATATGTAAGCTTACGAGCAGAGGAGGAGGCCGCCAATAGTAGAATCAAGTCTGTGTGTGTGTGCATGAGACTGAAGTGTCTCGGATGTAATCTTTGCTTTTATACTAATATATGCAGATGTTGGTTCCTGACCATGTCAGAGTATCGAAGAGTACTTCATGAATGTTTGAATTACTGTGTTGGGCTTGTAGGTTCTGTGACAGAGTGCAGGCAAAGTTCTGGAGTATGCTGGGGTGTAATATTGACAGAGGAACCACAAAGGATCATTGAATCCATTCGAAGACTAGAGTGGAGATTTGGGGTGAAATTGCGAAGCAAGAATTCACTAAAGGAGTTAAGCCCAGGAGGAAGAGTAAGCAACGAAAGGGCATAAGGCGGAACCTTAAAGAAACTCGGAATACATAGAGAAACTGAAGAAAACGCAGAAAACCCAAGTAAAAGAGGACGAGCGGAGAAGTGAAGTTCGACACTCAACAACCGTTGGATCAGTTAGATTAACGACTTAGAATCAATCGCATCGATGGGAGTTCCTTTTAAGTTATCATAATAAGAGCGAGTAGCGATTAATTGTGGACCGGTGGATTGTGGCAGTAAGGAGTGTTGCGATATCGTCGATAGCGATAAGCATTAATCGGTGATCAGAAGTTCGGGAGGTCGGGCTATTTGAGAGCACGGAGGCAGCGGAGAGGAGGCGGACCCGACGATGATATGAATGCGAATACATAACATTTGAGATCCGGCATAATGGTTCGGAGCAGGAATTCCTTTGTATTCCCAATGATTAATATTCCGATAGTTTATATGGTGTGGCCTTTTAACACAAAAGCATGTGTTATCGCTCCGATAGTTGGAGATCGGAGTCGGAGAGGGGTGATGGTTCATATGTATATGAACCATTGATATAGCCGATAGCGATTGCGATAGAGGTTTTAACCTTAGGTTTTGTGCTAAAGCCGTAATAAAGCAGAAAATGTGTTTTGGGAGTATTTCCCTTTGTAATGGGATATAAAGTGGAAAAGCATGATAGTGTTTTGGGTTAATATATGTGTAACCAAAGCACATAGTTAAGGTTTATCTATATATATATATATATTATATATATCTATATATGTGAATTGTGGTTTTGAAGGGTTCATATTATAATTCTGAGAGAGGATTTAGGCGGGGTGATTGAAGTTCCTATATACAGGAACTGTATAAAAGGGCCACTTGACCATTTATGGTCTGAAGATTTAACTCCCTTGTAGAGTTAAATATCCTGGGACAGTGGTGGATGCATTACTGATAAATGCATACTATGGGTATATGTGTGGGTGTAGCCCTGCACCATTAGTGGTATCAGAGGAGAATTGAGGTCAAAGCAGAATTACTATCAGAGCAGAAATAAAGCGGGGAAGATTTATGCGAAAATGAATTTGCATACAAGAAAAGGTAATGTGCTGAATGATAAAGACTACAGTGGGAGATTGTAGCAGTTCCAACAGAGGCTTGGAGTAAGCAGGAACAGAGGATTCCTTGAAGGAAAGAGAAAGCAAGATTGATTAGCGCAAGTTCTGAAGGAATGAGGACTTGGAGACAAAATAGAGGACAATCCATTCAAAGGACAATTGGAATTGTGAAACAAGATCATGCTGAGATCTTGGAAGTGAGGTAATGTGTTATGTTTTAAATTAGGAACGTGTGTTTTTTATACTAATGCAGAGGTGATAGCAAGAGAAGGTGTGAGAAGAACATGTGAGTTCTTAAAGACATAGTAAGGAGAATACTCTAAAGGAGAAGTGGCAGTGAACTTGAAGAATCCAACAAGAGATTGGACAGAGAGGACAACTAAGTGTTCTCAAGAGGAAGTGAGAGATTGCAGAAGCTTAGAAGGAGCAAAGGTGTTGCTCAAGAAGAGGTTCTAGATAGAGGACCGTGCTTACCAAAAGATTGAGTGAGGAGAGCTTGGTGAGGTAAGTTGCAACAAGGAGGACTTGTTGTTGCAGAGGTTTCAATGTAGCTCACAATAAATGAGTAAGGAATTCATGAAGAAAGAGGAGAAGAAGATGACTAATGATAGTCATAGCAGAGGTTTAGAGAGAAGCCACATCATCAGAGGATATGAGAAGAAGGATGCCAAGGCAAATGGCAAGAGGATGAGTCAAAAGGAAATTGACAAGGAAGTTGCTGAGATGAAAGAACAACTCAATGCATTAAGGAGAATGCTTGAGGAAGACCAAAGACTAGGTTGGGTCTTGAGGAAGAAGCCAGTGGAGTGGCATGAGATGCAGAGAAGGCTACAACAAATGGAAGCAAGGTGGATGAAGGGAAAACTCAAAGAAGTTGAGTTAGAAATGGAAGAGTTCATTTGTGATCCAGAACAAGGGGAAATTCTGGGAGAAAGTGAAGGCTACACTGAAGCTAAAGAATGGAGGTCAAGTGAAGATCTCTTGGACTATTGGTATAGTTCAAAACAACATGAGGAGATGCTGACTGAAGATGAAGTTCTAAGAGAAGATGAAGACTTGAAGATTGAACCTTCAAGTGAGGCCAAGGGGTCTAATGGTTTTAAATCTGACAATTTGTGTATGATTGCAGGTAAACCAGGTGAAAGACAATTCACTGATATTGTCATGAAGAAGGGAGAAGACCAACATAATCTAAATTCTGTTTTGGGAAAAAATGAGATAGATAGATCTCATATATAATTGGCGAAAAATGTCAAGCAACTAAGTGAAGTGCTTGAGGAGATTGAAGAAGAGATCATAGAAGAATTTCTAATTCATATGAATGATTTAGAACAACAAGGAGATATGATCGCTGAACCATCAAGTGAGACCATAGGGTCTTATGTTCTTAAGACTGATAGTTTGTTTGTGGATGCAAGACAAATACAGGAGAATGTTAATGCAGATGCTGAGACAAGGATAGCTCTTGGAGAAGGTAAACAACAAGAGATTAAAGGCAAACTTGAAGAAGAGACTATATTAGCTGAAAACATAGTAAAAGATCATCAATTCACTATGATGATAGACACAGTGGAAGTAGCCATGGAAGCTGTTGAGACAATCAGTGAAGAAGAAGAACATCTACTGAAATATGTTAAGAAATAGGAAGTCTATGCAAAAGACTTAGCAAAGGAAAAAGAAACACTAACAAAGGAGTGTTTTGAAAAGGATGAGCAATCTTTTGAAACTGTCAAAAGTATGGAGAAGTATCTTTCAGAAGATAAAAACTCTTAGATAAAGGAGGATGAAGAATGTCTCTTAAATGAGAGAAACAATGACTTATTGTAACATAAAGTATTTAGGATTGGAAGTGAAGATGAAGTACTTGCAAAATGTCACAAAGAAATTGCATTTTTGGAATATTGGTTGGAGAATTCAGAGTATGACAGCATGATTGCAGAAGAAAGAGTTCACTACAATGGACAAGAGCAGGAAGGCATCATTAGAACAGATGGTGTGGAGGAGAGACTAATGGACAGTCTCATGAATTCTGCGGAGAATTCGAATCAGCATACTGATATGATGACAAAGGAAGAGGAAATAGAGCACCAAACTGAAATGTTGCCAAAGAAAGAAGAGGCACCAAGGCCTCATGTTTTTAATTTTAACAAGTGTTTTGTGAATGCAGGTTTTGTTGCAATTGCTGGAGGAGATTTGGCACAGGTGAGCAACCAAGTAAAGATGAAAGAAGAAGACTTCATGGAAGAATTCAATCCATGGAACAAAGATGTTAAATTGCTGGAGGAAATGCTGAACAATCATGATTCAATCATGAAAGAGGGCAAGGATGATAGGGAGGCAGCAAAAATGGCAACAAGTAAAGCAAGAGCAAGTAAACCAAAGATTGAAGCAAGTAAAAGAAAAGTCAGCATAGAAGACAACAACAGTAACCTGAAACAAAGAGAAAAAGATAGAAGTAAGAAGCAAAAGATGGACCAAACCAAAGATATACTGGACATAGAAATTGAAGAAATATGGCAACAGATGATGAAGCAATTCAAATGGAGGAAAATGGTAACAACAACAAGCAAGATCAATAAGAAGTTGAACTTGATTGATAGGAAGAAGAAAATGGAGCAAAAGACAGCAGAAGTGCAACGACAACAAAGGAATAAAGCATCTGGACAGTTACAGAACAAAGTGTGGGATCCAGGAAGACCAAGACCATAAGACACATGATCAAGAGATCATGAATATTTTCTACTTTGGGAGTCTGATGCGGGAACATTCAACCCAAGGAAAATCATTGTAAATAATAGACATAGGGGGTCATGCATTTTAGGAAATAGTTTTCCTAAGTCTCAAGTCAATGTAGTATTTAGGCATTTAAGTGTGATTTTATTAGGTAATGGGAGAATATGTCAATGCTCTCAAAATAAATAAATGAGAACATGAGTGGTAGAGGTTAAATCCAATTCTCTAGGAGCAAGAGAGAGATTTTAGGAATTAATTAAAGTAGTTATGGACCATTGAGCTGATAAGAAGACTTTTCTGTTTTAAAACAGAGAAAAAGCTAGAGTGGATAAGTTTGCCACATATATGTATGCATGTAGCGAGCTTTAGGATTTTGTTAAAGGATGGGATCAGGTCCTTCATAGTAATCCAATACCAGTTTCTATATAAACATATGTAAGCCTACGGGCAGAGGAGGAGGCCACCAATAGTAGAATCAGGCCTGTGTGTGTGTGTGCATGGGACTGAAGTGTCTCGGATGTAATCTTTGCTTTTATACCAATATATGAAGATGTTGTTTCCTGACCATGTCAGAGTATTGAAGAGTACTTCATGAATGTTTGAATTACTATGTTGAACTCGTAGGTTATGTGCCAGAGTGCAGGCAAAGTTTTGAAGTATGGTGGGGTGTAATACTGGCAGAAGAACCACAAAGGATCATTGAATCCAATCGAAGACTAGAGTGGAGATCTGGGGTGAAATTGCGAAGCAAGAATTCGCTAAAGGAGTTAAGCCCAGGAGGAAGAGTGAGCAACGAAAGGGCGTAAGACAAAACTTTAAAGAAACTCAGAATACACAAAGAAACTGAAGAAAACGCAGAAAACCCAAGTAAAAGAGGACGAGCGGAGAAGTGAAGTTCGACTCTCAGCAACCGTTGGATCAGTTAGATCAACGACTGAGAATCAATCGCATCGACGGGAGTTCCTTTTAAGTTATCGGAATAAGAGCAAGTAGCGATTAATCGTGGACCATTGGATCATGGCCAGATCTACGGTCATGATTAAATCACATATTGGCGATCGGAGGCACCAAGGGTTAGCAGTTAGGAATGTTGCGATATCGCCGATAGTGATAAGCACTAATCGACGATCGGAAGTTTGGGAGGTCGGGCTATCAAAGAGCGCAGATGCAGCGTAGAGGAGGCGGACCCGACGAGGATATGAACGTGAGTACATAACATTTGAGATCCGACATAACGGTTCAGAGTGGGAATTCCTTTGTATTCCCAATGATTAATATTCCGATAGTTTATATGGTACGACCTTTTAACACAAAAGCATGCGTTATTGCTTCGATAGTCGGAGATTGGAGTCAAAGAGGGGTGATGGTTCATATGTATATGAACCGTTGATATAGCCGATAGCGATTGCGATAGAGGTTTTAACCTTAGGTTCTGTGCTAAAGCTGTAATAAAGCAGAAAATGTGTTTTGGGAGTATTTCCCTTTGTAATGGGATATAAAGTGGAAAAGTGTCGATCGTGTTTTGGGTTAATATATGTGTAACCAAAGCACATAGTATATATATATATTATAAATATATATATATATAATATATGTATTATATATATTATATATAATATATATATATATATATAATATATATATATATTATATGTGAACTATGGTTCTAAAGGGTTTATATTATAATTTCCGAGAGAGGATTCAGGTGGGGTGATTGAAGTTCCTATACACAGGAACTATATAAAAGGGCCACTTGACCATTAATGGTCTGAAGATTTAACTCCATTTTAGAGTTAAATATCCTGGGACAGTTGTGGATGCATTACTGATAAATGCATACTGTGTATATGTGCGGGTGTATCCCTCAGTGGCCATGGGGTATCATAGGGGAAAGCTGAGCCATTCACCCTGTACACAACACACCATTAGGGGAGGGTGAGTCGCCCTATGGTCACTTGTTGCTCCAATAAGTAACCCAAGCCCCTCGGAGCTCCTAGAGCTCAATGCATACAACATGTAGGACCCTCATAAGAGGGTCTCTCAACGACTCCAAGTCGTTTGGGAAAGTGACAAATTTGATAGAATGTCTGCGACCTATACATCAGTCTCAATGTGATGGAGCCTCCTCGCTCATCGACGTACTATATCCCATATAAGGTAGTATGTGATGTCTATATGATGGAGCAACCATAGAATATGAGATTACTCAACAATTGAATCCCCTCCTTGTTGACACAGGGGATCACGGTGCTATCCATCATGTGTACAAACAACTCGCTGAAGAGCTTCTACAACCAGGCAGCGTCACATGAGATCATATTCGTAGCTATGTATTTGGTCTCAGTGGTGCTTATAGCAACTGATTTTTGCTTCCTGCTCATCCAGGATATCGAAGCAGAATCAAAGAGAACCAGCACTCAAAAGTGTTCTTGCGATCCTCCACACTGCTTGCCTAGTCAAAATTCGAATAATCATGCAACTTTACATTTCCGGTAGTGTATTTCAATCCATGAGAGATTGTGCCCCGAAGATATCTCAGAGGATTCTTTACACCAATCCAGTTAGGCTCAACCATATATGAACTCATCGTGCTAGCTGCAAAACTTATATCTGGATGGGATTTCACCAATAACATCAATGCTAGTATGAGTTTGTAAAACTCAGAGGCATTTCCCAAATTAGGTTCGGTATCCCTACCACATAAATTTTGAAAGTTAAGCTCCATCGAGATAGTTGCGAGATTGCTGATCACCATTCCAAATCCGGAATCCAACTCCCTCTTACTTCTGCAAATGAGAGGGTCTGCACCTGTCAGAAATAGGTCATCCTCAGAAAGTGCCGGTATGAGAGGTCTATCATCCACAACTTTCGAGCAATCATTTGGATCGGCTTCACTCCTCGTGACTCTCAAGTTCATCAGACAGCTATCAATCCTCTCATACTATGCCCGTGTTGTTTTGCTTCAAGCCATAGAGGGCTTTCTTTCACATGCATATGTGAGATTCTCGATAATGAATCTCAAACCCCTCGGGTTGTTCCAAATCTGTGGAGCTGCTACATGAGGGGAATGGTCCCCTTATAAGGTTTTCCTTCGGTACATCTCAGACATGTACCTTCATGCTCTTTTTGAATTCATGCATCCTTGTCACCATCTGACTCACATCAAGTAAGGCCCCATAAAGTAGACCTCCGGTGCTGATGAGATGTGTCAACCGACATGGTCCCCAATGGACCATCCTGCAACTTGATACACATTGCCAACCCTGAACCCATGAGTAAAAGCATCTTTGAAAATTCTATTTTCAAACATGTTCCTTTCTATCGATGAATGTCACCCTGTAACCTTTGACTTCCATTGCCGAAATGGACACGAGGTTCTTGCGATCAGGGACATAAAGGAGATTCTGTAAATGAATCGAGTTAACCTCATTCAATTGAGGGGTAACATTCCCCTACACCCTTTCTGGGATAGGTGGCATCGACTCCAAGTATAATCCCACGATTGTTTCCATCTCTACCAAATTAGAGAGAGCACCCTTCTATCTGATCGAGTGCCTTGAAGCACTACAATCAATAAGCCAGATTCCCAAAGAATCTGAAGGAGAGGGCCAATACAAGATAACGCTTCTTTATCTTATGAGAAACAACATTTGATTCTTCATACCTGGGGTTACTTGCTTTCTTGAAGAGTCGTCTGTTTCCTTGATGACTTGCATCACTTGTCATTCCTTCGATCATTGAAGATGTCCCTGGAATGATTGTTATCTTCATCAAGTGATGTGTCCCTACCATTCGGACACTCCTTCGCATAATGGTTGAACTTATTACAAACAAGACATTTTCCTTTCCTTCCACACTCAGATCCATACTTCCCATTGAAGTGATCTTTAGGTAGGCCATCAGAAACTTTTGTTGTGCTATTCTGATAATGTTCTCTGCTTTGACTTCACCCTTGGTGAATTTGAAGAGGGATGAGGAACCCATCGAGCCTTTTGTCCTTTCCCAACTGTCTTCAGTGATTGCTCTTTCACTCTTGCGTGGGATTTGTCTACACCTCAGCTCTGATACCATGTTAATTTTAGGTATGTTCTATGCTTAGAGTAATTTATTTCAATTTTCACAGTTAGCTCAATATCTTTTCCAGATTAGCAATCACATCAGCATTAAAGTAACTACAGATAGAACATAAACATAAATCGCAGAAGACAAGCCAAGATAAGAGGACACAAGAAGTGGCACTAGCCAAGGGCAAACCCCATTGTGGGGAAACCCTTGATCAATTCTTCTTATATGTTCTTCAATAGTTCAATAGAGAGAGCAAGAGAGTACATTTACAACAGAAGTCAACACTTTGACTTATCTAGATAAGAGCATATATCATCTATAAGAAGATGATACATGAGATCAGTTGAAGACATGTTGCTTCAACTAATTCTCCAAGGTGACTCCTTTACCTATCATTGTGCTGCATCTTGTCATCAAGCTGCACCTCACTGTGTTGCACCACGCTGCACCCATCATCACAATGCTGGACCTCTTGACCATGCTGCACACATCATACTGTTGCACCTTATGCTGCACTGTTGTCCCATGTGCCATTGTTGCACCATGTTGCCTCAGTTGTCCCATGTGCCATAGTTGCATCATGTTGCCACACTACTGTCCCATGTGGTATGTTGAACCATGTTGTCATACAACATGTCTCATGTGCTTGCAACACCATGCTTGCCATGTTGTCCATGCTATCCATGCTTGCTATGCTGTCCATGCTGTTGGTGACATATCCATTCTTCTTGTCCCATTGTTTTGTTGTTGTCCCATCACAGCTTGCTATACCTTGCTGCTGTCCCAAGTGTCTTACCATACCTTGCTGCTGTCCCATGTGTCTTAGCATACCTTGCTACTGTCCTATGTAGGAGTATAGGGCTAACACCAACACCTATACTCACCCAACAACCCATAGATTAGGGCTCTAACTCCTTGTGCAATCTGCTGTCCCAAATAGGCTTGATAGAACTCGCTGTCACCTAAATAAACATATATCCTTCACGCTGTAATACTAGGTTCAACCTTCTGATTAGGACCTTACAAACTGCGGTTAGGAGGGTTGTGTATTAGGGCCTTTTGTGACAACGATAAGGACACTTTCTGATAACAGATTAGGGCACAAAGGGACTACATATAAGGGAAGTTGATTAGGCCTCTAGTAAGGCCTGTCTTTAGGGCATAATGGCACTTCTAAGATAGCGGATGCGTTTCCTCCTTTAGGACAGCGTTTGGGTCATCATTAGGGATTCCTGAAATAGTGATATTGGACAATGTTAAAGCCTCTCCTTGCTGCGCTATAGAAGCCTCCTTTAGGATAGCATTTGGGTTATCATTAGGGCTTCCTTGACAACGTTTTAGACTTCTCTTTGACAACGTTTAGGGCTTCCATTGACAATGTTTTAGACTTCTCTTTGACAACATCTAGGGCTTCCTTTGGCAGCTATAGAAACCCTCTCCTTGTTGCTAGAAGAGGCTCCTCTTGACTGCATATAAACCTGTGTAGAGCCTTCTCCTTTTGACTACGTCTAGGGCTAGGGCATCTCCTCTAGGGCAACTCCCTTAATCTTCTTTCTTCCATTTTCTAGGGCTTCCACTCCTAGATTTCTCTTCCACTAAAACCCAAGGCAAGTGGAGAGAAATCAAGATAGAAGTGTGTGTAGAAATGACTATCAAGTCACCTCTTTTTATACTAAATCGTGGAGCACGTGTGGGTTATTTGGTTGTTGGCCGACCTTGACGAATTGTCTTATAACACAATTAAATTCATAAATCCATGAATGCTTATCGGAATCAGATGATCTTTAGATCAATCTTAGACCTCTCGATGAGAGGGATCCAAGAAAAATATCAACTACCATAAATAAGATGACCCACATGGAGTTTGGCCCTAGTTTCCAATTTTAACACTTTCCCAATGATGATGCATATCACTGCACTAGTATATAATGATATTGTTGGATACGTGATGACATGGATACTACACTCCTACATGATCCTATGATGATGAAAAATCCAAACAATGGAGAAGTTATACTGTCCCAAAATTTTTATGCACAAAATTTGAGGACGGTTTCATAGAAAAATAAAATTGGGCAACTTGGAGGCAATCTTTCAACATGGGACCTAGACCATGTTAAAGAGGATTTTTTCCTTTTTCCAATGAGCCCTTACTTGGCTTGAAATTCCAAATAGTTTGTGAGATATTGAATTTTCAAGTTAAAAAATATATTTTTGACAGTGAGCCGACCTGCACCTTGTCTTTCAAGTTGGCCTCCATATAGTGACGTGTCACTTCGCTTTGGCTTGCAAAAAACACTATATATACAATTCGCATTGCATTTCTCCTCAGCAATTTCAGTGATCATTTAGAGAATGAGTACATAACTAAAAGGAGGCCAAGGAGCACATTATAAAACACTGTTTGGGCAAATTTTTAAGGAGCCCTAGAGGTTGGAGCCTCAAAGAGACAAGGTTGGTGCCTTGGAAGATAGGGTTGGAGCCCTAGAGGATAAGAGTCCTAAAGAGACTAGGTTGGTGCCTGTACTAGAGATAGGGTTGGAGCCTTAGAGGTTGGTGCTTCAAAGTGACAAGGTTGGAGCCTTGGGAAGTCCAAATCGGTGCTTGGAAAAATATAGGTTGGAGCCTGGGAGATTGAAGATTGGTGTCTTCATCTAGGGTTGGAGCCCTACACAAATATTGTACTTGATTTATTGAGATTATAAAAGTATTTATTCTTATTGTTCATTTTGTGTTCTAATTATAAGTGATTTAACTGGTGAAAATAACAATTGAAAGGAAATATTGATTCACCGCCCCGCCCCCTTCTCAATATTTCCAACATCATGATGTAATGTATTTGTCAAAAAGAAAGAAAAATAAATTTTATTATAAAAGAAATTGACTTATTAAAGCATGGGTTTCGTGCTTGGGTAAGTGATTTTTAGGTGACTGCCTCCATTGTAGGCTTCTAGAGTTTGTGCCAAGAGTCCTTGTCCTTGTCATTATGTAAAAGACCCATTCTTGGGCTTTATCTATCAAAGAAGAAATTTATTTTGATGTAAATTAGGTCTTTTAGGCCTCCTCCACCAAGTCAGCCTCATTAGGAGGAAAAATCGACTATATAAGGGCAACAACTCGACCTCATTTCGAACACATATCAAGAAGTTCGATGTTCTTTAGCTGTATGTAGAGAAAAAGAACAAAATTCTCAAGGAGGAGAAAACCCTAGCGAAGGAGAAGGAAGTTTGTTAGGCAACATAAGTCAAATTTTTCTCTCTACTACCACATGTGCAAAGTTTCTAGGTTGCTGAGGAGGCCGAAATCTCAGATCTACAATAGGACTGAAATTTTGGAAGTTGGGTGCCGAAATTCAGGATTGTTGTTGGGTTGAAGTTGCTAGACAAGAGGAGACTACCGAAGTTCGCAGAATCATCTTGGAACGTTGACTTGGTGGAGGAGGAAGGTTTGTTGGTCAAGTCTAAGGTCTTGGTTTATCTCAATTTGATTTATTAGTGGAAGAGTTTGACTGGGTTTTACCTTATAGAAGGGTTTTAGCCCTGGTTGAGTGCCTACATTTGGTGTTGTTGATCTTCATGCTTTGATTTGATAATTGCTTGATGAAAAGAAGATAAAAGAACATATAGAAAGTTAATAAGACTATAAGAATATCACAAGTAATTATCAACATAAGAGAATCTTTCTGCCTTTTTGATTTTCTAACATAATCTCCTTGATAGCATGTGGAATGCAAGTAGGAGATCCACGAGTAGACTTGGTGTTGATGCTAACTTGTTGTTAAGCCTTTGAAAGTAGAAACCTTAGCTTTTACAGGTCATGCAAAGAAGAAAACAACATACATTAGCAATTGATGTTAATGACGAATATGAGCATCCACCTCAGAAGAAGACAATAAATCTAACCTTGATAAGGTTGTATATGGAATTCATTAGGGAGGCAAGGATCAAGAGGGAGTTGATAATTCCCTACAACCCTTAGCAATTTCTTTCATGATTAAAAGACAAGTACTTCATATATTTCTTTCTTGATTATTATTATTTTATTTGGTGGTTAGTCTCTTGTCTTTGTATTTGTTTCTTGTTTATAATTGTTTCTTCCATGGCCTCCTAAATGAGGTTTGTAGGTACATCGTGAAGGCTTCCAAGGCAATGATTCATGTCGTAGATGGCAACATGGGGAAGTAAAAGGCAAGGTTGTGACAAGATGATTCTCTTAGTAAGAGGGAGTGGACTACGAGAATATTTTTGCTCCTATCATAGTTGGTCAGATTCTTAAGAACGTTTGGTGTTCAAAAGGAAGATATTGTACATATTAACATCCCGGATCGTGTTCAACAATAGGAATAGCTTCTAGAAGGGAGTCGACGATTAGGCAAAGTGGGAGGAGCAACCTTCCAAGAGGATGTCATGGGATTGAGATTGTCAGACTAGATGCATAAAGACAGGTGATCTCTAGGAGCAGAGTGCCTTCCTTGAGGAGACCATGCATAACGACTTTCTTACATGATAAAGGGAGTAGCTATAACAAAAGGGCGTGCTTACAACTACAACAAAAGGATTTGCTTGCATGACAGAGGGAGCTGCAATGGCAGGGGGATTTGCTTCCATGATAGAGGGAGCAACCAAGACTACCACATGAAGACCTACTTTAGTGTCAGAGGGAGTTGGCCTTAGAGGTTGAAATGAAGGATTTTGGTAGATACACTATTTCTTGGGATTGGAGATTCATATTTGGTGAATCCCACGATGTAGAGGTAGTTGATCGGATTTGTGATGTACCTGGTTAACACTAATTCAAATATTTGTTTTGCAGTGAACACCTTGAACCAGTTTATCATTGAGATGAGGCAGGTACAGTGGATGACAACAAAGCATGTGGTACCCATGTTATACATTTGGATGTGGTTTGAGATATGTCTCAAGAGGTGAAGTGAGCTTTTGTAGGAATATCACAAGTCACGAAGCAAGGTGGTTTCAAGAAGCCAAAAGGACATGGTCGAGTCACTTAATCTGAGACATGCTGCAAAGAGCAGCAGTAGAGCTCCAATACATATCCATAGATGAGTAAATTGTGGACATACTTCAAAGACGAGTTTAGTATGATGCTAAATGTCTCCCTCATTCGAAGGGAATGATGAGGTCTTCATAGGATTGGGTAGACTATCTCTTGAAGCCATAAAAGACTTTGACCAATGGAGATGAATACATTCACCTTTGAAGCCAAAAGGACTTGGCTAGATCATCAATGACTTTGAGCGGAAAGGTGAATGGCCTAAGGCAATTACAAGGGAAATTATATGGATACGTTCACCTTTGAAGCTAGAAGGACTTGGCCGCCAAAAGAACTTGGCTAGGTCTACCAAGTGGTGAATTACCCAGGAAATTATAGGATTGGATAGACCTTCTCTTGAGAAGCCACGAGGAATTGGTTAGGTCGACCAAAGGAGATGCGTATAATCCACCTTTGAAGCCAGAAGGATTTGACTACCAAAAGGACTTGGGTAGGTCATAAAGGACTTTGGCTGAAAGCCCTGGATAGTCACGTACATATGAGTAGCTACATTGCCCACTCCAAGATGGAGTTATCTTATAGACAAGCATCAACATGAAAAGCTCATGAACTTTTCTCAAGGAAAGAGAAATTTCAACAAATGAGAAATCTGTTGCAAAAAACACCTCCCTCGCTAAGAGGGAGTGTTGATTTTTGTGTAGCATCGAGAGGTATTCCCGCATGCCAAGAGGCCTCCTAATTTAGCCAAGAAAAATTATGGAAATTAAAGTTAAAATTATTATTTTTGGGCTTCATGTAGGCGTCAAAGTGTCAAGTCGACCCCACCAATGAATGGGTGTGACACTTGGTCAAAGTCCACCTCATTTGACTAGTATAAATACACATGTGACTCCTCCATCTTGAGCAATTAAGAGCATCACGTATCCCTTCTATTTCTGATACACGTGTGAATTCAAGAGAAGGAGATCTGAAGTTTTACTGAAGAATAGAAGACTACATTTGACTGAGATTCTATCCAAGTCTGACCGCAAAGAATTTAGACTTTGACCATCAAAATTGAAGAACAATCAATCACAGTTGACCGAAGTTGACTGTAGTCTCGTGACTGTAGGTCCGAGCTTGACCTTAGGTTGAATTTCATATCATTGACCAATGTTGGATTCTTTGTTCTTTGGAGGTTTGACTGGCATTGACTAGTTGGTCTTTGACCAAGTTTGACTAGTGCCTTGGACTTGGATTTTGGCACAAATTTCTAGAATATTGATGGAATTGTAAATATTGCTGAAGAACAAATTTCTCGTAGAAGAAAAGCTGTTGGGTTTCAACCCAAGGTTGGGTTTTCCGAGGGTAAATTTGTGGTCTCTTTTATGCATGGTTCTCTTTATGATCCTATTGTTTTCATTTCATTATTGCTAATATTTTTTTGTGTATAATTGCTTAATGATATAAGTGGCAGATGGTGAATTAATTGAAAATCATTAGGTAGTAATTATCATATCAAAAAATTAGTTTTTACTATTCATCTTTGTAGAAAATTCAACAATAGACTTGTGCTTCGACTTGCTTGTGGCTTGTCTTCCTTACAACTTCTACCTTGCTTTCTCTCCATTTGGACAAGGTGACCTTTTATATGTGCGCTCCCCTTCCTACTGTAATGGTTGCGTCACTTCACTTAGGACGGTTGACCTTCATTCCATCGTGCCACTCAGTTGGAAACCCCAAATTTATTGTGTGGTTGTTTCCTTAGTCAATGTCTTGCTTGATGTGCACACATACATCCTTTCACAATATGAGTTGATTCGATCCCCTTGCATGCATACTTACCTGTCTTGCAATTGGCTCTCTCCCATTTTTTTGTCCCAACCAAATTTTGGTAAAGTCTATTTATATCGCGTGCTTCTCGCCGAACCAACATGCAATGGGCATGTTTCACTTGTCGTGCATGCCATCCCCAAATTTTCCCAATGTCTTGATGTTTGTATCTTGGGTAGGGACTTCTACGCATGCCTAAGTGTCTAGGCATGCAAAAGTCACCAAAAGTCTCCTTAGGACACTTGCTCAAGTTTGAGAAGTTTCTATTGTGACTTATCCTAACTTAAGAAAAGCACAATTAATTATGTTGGCTATTGAGCTAAAGAAATTTAGGAAATGTAGAGTATTGTCTTTAGTTAATCTTCTCTTACACTATTAGTGTATCCCCTGAAGATGGACTCACTTGGAAGTCCGAAATGTTGGGTTAATTAAACTCCATTAACATGTTATTTCTGTCTTATCTAAAAATCTTCTCCCCACTTGTATGGATTCAATATTTAAAAATTGTCTTTAGTTATTATGTTTTAAATCTCAACCATTGATCTCAAGTGAGGCGAGATATAATCTCGTTCATTAATCAATTTGGATATCTAAAAATCTTCTCCCCACTTGTATGGATTCAATATTTAAAAATTGTCTTTAGTTATTATGTTTTAAATCTCAACCATTGATCTCAAGTGAGGCGAGATATAATCTCGTTCATTAATCAATTTGGATATTAGGGTTAGGGATTTAGATTGATGTACAATTATAAGAACAAGGTTAAAGAGAGGAGAAAGACAATCATATAGTAGTGCAAGGCATTGAAAGGGGCATCTCAGTGGTGAGTGGAGAAGGATTTCTATTATAGTGTGTTGGCTTTGAGGAAGGTCTAGAAGTGCAACATTAGAGATCTGAATCAATCAATGAGTTCAAGGGGAGATCTAGGGTTTGATTAGCTGGATTAGATCCAAGGTACATTGTAACTGCATTTTCTTCAGATGGTTCATTATTCCAAGACAAGAGCCCAAGTAGCTTTTGATTGAATTATTAAGGAAGAGATATTGATTGGGTAGAATCTATATGTATCACTTGTGATTGTGATTGGTTGATATTTTGGTTTTGTTGAATTTTTATGTTAAAAACCTAATTTTGCGTTTATTCGATGGATCTGTAATCTGCTAGGTTAGTAAAGTGTCAAGTGCTAGGTTCATGGAAATTAACATGGTATCAAAGTGAAAACTTTGAATTTGGTCTTGAGTGTTCCATGTTTGTTTAAGCATTGTAGGGGCCAAGTTTCGTTGCAATTGTACATAGCAGAATGTAGGATCATAGAGGGATGTATGGTGTATGGCACGACCGTATGGTAGATGAAGATGACTAAAGAATACAAATTTAAGGGGGCATGAATAGTGGTCGTTAGCTAAAATTCATGGTCAAGGAAAAGTTATAATTTTAAAAACGGGGAAATGATTGCGACAACCAAGTGGGCCACGAAGGGCCTAGATAGTGGTGGTCGACAAGGGTTGTTAGGATGGCTATTGTTGCCAAAGATCTGTGAGAGAGTCAGATCAAGTGAGGAGGTGCAACGTTGGATGGGAGGGTGCAACTGCCAATGAGCCATGTGAGAGAAAGACAGATGTGAATCACATTATGGGTTAACACTGTCAAGATTAACCACTGTGACATGAGCTAGCCATGATAGTCATAAGGAAAACAACCACAACTACTAAGGGCCATAGACAACCCAACAAAGGAAAATATTTAACAATTTGTGACGAGAAGGTGTTTTGGTTGGGACAAATGGCATGCATTGAGTGAGCATGCAGGGAAAGATAGATTTTGCGAGAAAGCACTAAGCTAGCCACCATGAATAATTGTCACGAGGAACAACCACCCATGGGCTATGCATCAAGGGGTTGAGTGGGAAGCTTATAGGAGTTTCCATCGACAACTATAATCACCATTCAATAAATAAATAGAAGCTGTTGCAGAGGAAACAAAGTGCACAACCGATGAAATCTGAGAACAATAGCCCGTAGAAGCATATAGTCAGTTGCCGAAGTGGCAGCCTACATGAGGTGAAAATGTGTCACAGGGGATATGGTAGCGTCACTAGGTATTCACAAGATTGAGTGCTTTGTGGATGACATAGTTCACACAGGGGAGGGGGTGGTTGAATCACAACTTGTAGAATATACTAGACACAAAAAGGGTGTGGCGGGTCTAGAGGTCATGTAGGAAGCACAAAACAAGAGTTGATGTTGTCGATGTGAGGAGAAATCAGTAGTGGCTGCAGAGCTGACATCAACCAATAAAGGTTGTACAAGGTGTATAATTTTACCAAGTTTGGCAACGTGAATGGAAAAGGTCAGCCTTAGAGGGAGATAGAAGGAGAGCATACTAGTCAAAGGTGTGACAATAGATTTAGGTGCCTAAAGGACCAAGTATAAATTTTTAATTGAGTTTTTGACTTTGAGATGTCCACAATCAATTTGAGGTTTGAGGACAGGTTGGAGGGTGCATATAACTTCATTCCCTGGAAAGCGGAGGTTTCAATGATTCCAATGGAGAATGGCATATGGGAGTTTGCTAACACCAAACTCACCTTGCCTACACATGTTGTAGATATGACCATCCACAATCAAAAGGATGTGAAATCTAGAAGGATTATCTTGGATGCGGTGAAGGATCATGTGATTACTCACCTATCCGAGAAGCATACAAGAGAGATTTGGGAGGCTCTGATGAAGTTATAATAGAGCGATAATATCAACAAGAAGACGATATATAGAGAAAATTTGAGATACACCAAGATGACCAAATTAGATACAATGACTGCTTATCTCACCATGCTCACACAAATTAGTGATGACTTAGTCGTAGTTGGGGAAGTTGTCACAGATGGAGAGATAGTAAGGACGACTTTGAATGGCTTCATGAATCCATGGGCTCCTTTCATCAAGGGCATTGTAGCATGAGAGAAACTTTATGATTGGGATAAACTATGGAATGATTTCTTTTGGTAGGTGCTTTTCTAGGGATCTATTAGGAGGTTGACATAAGAGAGATTATGAGAATCTTTCTCTGGCTAATTTGGCAATAAAGAGCAAAGGAAGAGGTTTAAGCAATAGGAGTAAAGAGTCAGTCTCATAATCAAAGAAAAAGGCTCAAGTGTTTTGCATGTCATAAGACGAGACACTATGCTTCACAATGTCTGGAGAGGAAGAAGGGTGGAAAGGGTACACAATCAAATGTAGTTATGGTGACAAATACTCAAGTAGAAGAGTTTGCTGGGAAGTTTAAGACAAAGTTGATACTTGTCTCCTACATTTCCCTAAGAACCTTACTGGTTGGTGTGTGGCTACTAGATAGTGAAGCCACACAACATATGATAGGAGCATGAGAGATATTTGACACCTTGACAGAGTGGGACTTAGAATTTGTTAAAATTGGCAAATAGGGCCAAATTCCACTTTGGTCTCCTCCTTTGAAGAAGATTATTGTGGCATTGAATTCCTCTGTTCGAGAGGTTCAAAATCAACTTTAAGATCACCAAATTTGGATAAGGAAAAATATTTTTGTACTTAAAATAAAATTTTACAAGTCATGATCTTATTAAGGCTGGAAAAAATGAAAATTTGAAATTCAAATTTGCCTCCAAAATGTTAAGGGTCGATTTCACCTCCATGAGGACAAATTCATATTATATATATATATATATATATATATATATATGTATGGCGTCCTCCATTATCATTAGACATATCAATTTGCTAGCTAATATGTTTGAGGCAGCCGTGGTCTTGGAGGAGGTCGAAGTTTTGTTTTTGGGTTAAATTCAAGGGCCGAATCCCTCCCAGTAGGATAGTTGCAGCACATGAAGGTCAAGGCCGTGGTAACAAGAGATGTTTGTAAGTTTGGTTGTGAGTACAAACTTCAAAGTACAACAAAGGCAGGTCGATGCATATCCGATAAATTTGTAGATTGTAATCACATCAACCTGATAGTAAAATGCAGATAGAACATAAACATAAACAATAGAAGACATGCCCAGACAAGAGGGACAAACCCCAATGTGGGGAAACCCTTGATCAATTCTTCTTATATTCTTCAATAGTTCTGTTAGCACCTAAATCTGCCTTAGGCTGAAGGAAGGCAAAATTCAGGGTAACCACAAACCACGCTCAGTCTGGTAGCTAGCCCTACTAGAACAGGAGAGGGCTCTCTCTGGGTCACACTCAGTAAAAATACACAATAAAGTCTGAGATGACTCAAAATGAAATACTGATTTTAGGCTAGTAAATAAATATGAAAACAAGAAGCAATTTTGTATGAATGATTGAGTTCTGGGATATATGGGACCAATGAACAACAATGAATAGAGAATTTAACACAAAGGTACATATTACTTCGTGAGGCAAGACAGGGGGAAAGTCTAGCAATTTAGTTTGAAATAATGCGGAATGGAAAGATTGTTTAGGAGGGTGAAAAGGGCATAAACACATGAATCCTTTTCAACAGAAGAAGAAACACATAACGTGAAACTTTCCCACAGGTAGAGCAATAAACATGAATTCTACCTTATCTTACTTAGAAAATTTCATTGGAAACGAATATGAATGAACTGTGAAACATAACGAAGTACATATGAAACATAAAGAGAACACATTTGCTACACTCACACCACATGAATCTCATGAACCAGAGCCGCTGCCTTTCATTAATTCTTTGTCAAAATATACAATGAAGAACTGAGTTTCTCACCCAAAATCTCCCAGAAATTACAACCAACCCTTTGCAAATGGTTTTGCATACAATAAATAGACTATGCCATTGGGAAATAGAACGACCCACGTTTGGGGAGTTTTTCAAATCATTACAAAATGGAAATGGAAAGCCAACCATTAGTGATAGGTGCAACATTACAAAAATGACAAATTGCTTGGGTGACTGTTCGCCTTCCTTTTCCACTTGGATAGGAGCCCACCTTTGGTGAAAATACTTTTTAAACATTGCCTTAGTTTTCGAGAAAAATATAGTGTAAATGAGCGGGCCCACTTGGAGAAAGTTGCAAATCAAAACGTCGCGGAGCGGAAGTGATTTTGGCCTTTGGGTCCCTGTGCGCCGCACAACTTTGGAGGTGATTTTGAGGTACCTGCTGGAGTCGAAATTGTGCCTAAGTGTGCTTGTTGGAAAGCCATGCCTGTCTACTTTCCAAACCAAGTGGAATTTCTGAATTTGGTGTTCATTTGCCCCTCCAAAAATTCATTCTCCCAAGATTTCTTCCTGTGTGTCACAATAGGGGTAGAGAGGTCATTCTTTTGAGTGTTTTTGACCTCGTGGGGACTCAAAACTTGCCCAAACTTCTTGTCCATGCACCAGCAGTCATGATTTTTCATGCTGAATTCAAAAATGCAAACCATTTGTGATTTGGAGCTCCCAATCCTAAGTGCCGCGCCAGTGGCGCGACGCACAGGGAGAAAAACCCTGTTTTGTGCCCAAAAATCTGTCAAGTGACCAAAATTTCCCCAAATTTTTTGAAATTTGGGCTGGAGATCCTCTATGAAGTGCTATGCTGGGCCATAAAGGCTTCAGCCAAGATTCGGAGCCGATCTTGCTCTTTTTGCCTCTTTTGCCTTTTTGTCGCTTTGCTCAATTTCGCCTTCAAACTCCTTATCCGAGCCTTTGAACTCATGTTCCGTGCCCCGTAGTGATAAACCATCAATCTCAATATGGTTTTGTCCTTGTCGGCCTTCTCTAGTAGTCTCTCAAGGTGGATGTTGATACGCTCGAGCCAAGACTCTCAGTCATTGTTAATCTCTTGCTCAAATGGAATGAGCTTAATCCTCCTATGTTGGGCAGCTTGGCGATTCTGGCGGATGTTTTGCAGCTCCATGATCTCATGCTCGTTTTCGAGCTGTTTGTTCCTCTGCTCCAGATACTTGATAATCCACTTAGCCCTCTCCAAATTGAGAGACAAGGCTTGGATCTCCGTTTGCTGCTCCTAGATGGTCCTCCTAAGCTTGGCACTCTCCACATCTGTATCATCATCATGAATGAGGATGAAGTCAGCCTCTCGTTCACCTGATGGCCCTTTGTCATGCATGGGCCTCTTGCCCTTGTCCTGTACCTGTGTTGCCGATGTCGAAAGCAAGGCCCCTTCCACCACGGGTGGAGATAACACTCGCTTTGCAGCTGCAAACAAATGTCTACTGCCTCTTTGATAGGTGATGAATATTGGCATAGTAGTGGTCTCATGGCGCTCATACTGATGAGAAGGACCACCTATCTCATGTTCAACTTCTGATAATACCTGTGAAGTGCTGAAGAGGTCACGGGAGATGAAATCATCCCAAGTAATGCCCTGCAATCCCAACTGATGATCCACCAAAATCTTAATTAGAGCAAAATGATAAACACTGTTAAGTTGCTGTTGAGGGTTTTTGTGCTGCATGAAGGTGTTCATCCTCTCTATGTTCCCGCAAATGAAATATGGGATGTTCATCATCCGTACCCTGGTAAAGTGCATGAGCAACCTGATGTGATAGGCATATAAACGAAAGAACCTCCCCTCATCGCTGAAATATTTCATGATCAGCTTCATGAGTGGAGCATATTCATCTTTCAAATATTTGAATAGAAAGACTCTTTGGCGCTGCCTCAAGAAACTGGCCTTAATGTAAGGCTGATAATGCTGCCGATCAACCTTTTGTTTCTTGTGCCATGGTTCTCCAACATTCAGTATGCCGGTTGCTAATGAAACAGCTTCAGGTGTCAATGTGAAGGTGACACCGGCTAAGATAACATGATCTCCATGCATGTGAAGCACAAAAAGACGGGCCAACTCATGATGAACTCGAACACTAGCCACCCTAACATGTTGGCCACTTTTATGATGTCTCCGGGGAGCTTGTTCTTCTGAGGATGAATCACTTTGGGTTTCCATCTCATACTCCGATGAATGCTCAGATGGCATGACTGCTGTATATGGACTGTGCTTGGACTGCCCTTTGATGATGGTAGTGAAACTGTGTGTTGTTATGATCTCTGTCAATTGGAAGGGTTTCAAAGTGATTTGATGCAAATTTGGCACAAATTCGGGCCTTTGTGGGTGTGCGCCGCACAACAAACCCAGTGCGCCACGCTCTGTATGTGCATCGCGCCCGTGTATTTTCACCACTGCGGGGTCGCGCTCTTTGCGCCGCGCTCTCTATGTGCACCGCACCCTTCCGTCTGTGCGCCGCGCCCTTGAAAACTCCTCCAATCTCACTCCAAACACGCACTAGCTTCTCACAAACACTTGGCAATGTTTCTCTCTATCCTTGGTGTTCACAATGACTTTGTTTCTTGTGGGAATCCTTTATAAAGACATTGGAGTCATGGGTTTGATTTTTGTTTCTTCAAAACCCATTTTGCTAATGTTTTGTTTTGGCATTTTTTCCCTGATTTAATGCAACTCTGTATTTCACTTTTTCCTTTGAGCTTTTAGCTAAAATGATAAAATTTTTGGCACTTTTTGCAGGGGTTGCATGACATGTCATTTGGCCAAGGAAACCATGACTGCGCCTGAAGAGATCAACTGGAGACTTTTTTGAAAATTATCACAAATGACACACTGTTTGACTTTTCTTTAAAACAGAGTTTTGAAGAATAGTCGTAATCTGTCAACATGACGATGAAAATCTTTGAATCACAACTTTGTAAGGGCCTCCCTCTGGCCTGCATGGCTTTATTGGACATGGTTGAAGACCATATTGACTAATCCCTAGACCTAATGACTGAAAATGGCTCTCGTCCATTAAAAGATCAAACATCGACTGTCATGGATTTTAATAACTTTGATGAAAAGACCTAAGCCAGCAGGTGCCAGACATGAGGGGAAATGACTAACGAGACCTTTTCCGTCAAATTATGGCATGCCGCTAGCGGAATGCAGCTGAGTGAATGGAGTGAGACTCCTAAAAATGAAATGCAGAAAGAGTTTTGATCTCTGACGGAGGACTAACAAGACCGACTCTAACATTGGCTCCAATGGGGGATGGTAGCTCCAGCTCCTTGGAGGTGCCAAGAACTGCAGATCTTTGGGTGAGCAGACAGTGCCTTTGTCCATTGGGCTATGGAGTCATTATTTCGACAAACAACACAAGAATTTGACACATTTATTGACTGGAACTTGACTTAAAACGACATTAATTATGAAACCAACATCACTGAAAAAACTGACTCAATGCAAAAGGAAATGACTCATGACTGACTTAACTAAAATAAGAACTGACAAATCTTATCCAATGGCAGCAGTCCATCAAGATTCAAGGGTTTCAAATTATGATGACAGCCACCTGTATATTAATGCAATATGTACAATCATGTGTAATGTGTCTTCCAATATAACCAGTCAAGCAGATGCCTTCTTGATTGATTCTCCTGATTAGATCTCCTGGTCAACAACAGATACTAGTAACTGGGCATCCAAAAACACAGTTGACCACGAACTCCTTCATCACTGAATACTGCAATAATCACCTTCACTGCTGACTACAACAGATTTGCCATTGGATCATGAAAAACATGAAGATTTTCCTCCTGCTGAAGAAACAAGGTGTCATTTTCTTGTGATGCTGATCTTTTTTCATAAATAAGAGTATGTTCCTGGTCTTCAAAAATTTCTGAACAAGTGGATGAGCAGATTTCCTCTTCAAAAAACATTTCAAAACATTAGACATATGAGGAAGAATCTGAAAGGGAATCCTGAATGGTCTGGTATGCTGAAGTCTGGATATATTGTAGATCATCTTCATATGATATGACAGCCAGATTGTCTTTGCATTCATCAATCATGAGAAAAGAAACTTCAAATGATTCTTGAAACCTAACAATAACATTTCTATGATCTACCATAAATTCATCCAGAGGAACTTTTTCACTTGCTTGAGCAAAATTCTCATCTTGCTGTTCATGAGCTCAATGGACTACCTCTTTATGAAGGCTTTGTTCTGATTACATGAGAACATTTGGATTCAAAACTTTGTTTTCTTCATTCCAGGTGATTTTAACAACATAATTCTCTTTCATGGGACTTAGTACAAGGTTTTCTTGGTCACCATAATCCGAATTTGGATCTGAATGGGCTGACTTAACGTTACCACATTCTGAAAGTAGAACTGGACTTCCCTGCATGTTGTCTTCTTCTATGGACAGATCCGAAACGACACTTTTTCTTTCACCACTTTCAACGATATGGAAATCTTCAACCTGCTGATCTATAAAGCTGTTCACCGGACTGTCATCCTTTTCAAAAGAGGAAGAAGTTTCACCAACACTTTCTTGACCATGTGTGCACTGCAAATTTGCTTTAGCTTGAGCTGGAACATGACCGTGCAAGAGTTGATCTATCTTGTCTTCAGACAAAGGAGATAAGACCTTTTGTTCCCTTTTGCTCAAACAATGATTGTCTTCAATATTTTCAAGTGAAGGAGTATATAAATTTTCCTCATACTGTTGATCCATTTCATGTAATTCATGTTGACTATCAAGAGGCAAAACTCCTTCATCTTCCACCGTACTAAAATCTTGATCATGCTGCCAATTTTCCTGATCATCTTCATGCTGCTGAAATGGGTTTTCACACAGGGCTTCCATGATCTCTTCATCCATGAAATTATCATCTTCATAATATTTTTTAAGGCTTTCAATAAAACCATCAACGTATTTGCAACAGTCATGAACTAAATTTAATGTTGGATAAGAGTCTTCATACTTCTCACAGAACATGGCATGAAAATCCTTTAAACAATAAATACAAGCAGGCGACAAACTTTCATACCAAGATTGGGCTTCACCTTCTAGAGTGGCCAGGAATATCTTCATTAAGCAATGTTTAGGAAAATCAACCTTCAACTTGCGAATATGCATGTGAAATCGAACTAGATGTAAAGCAGTATCCTTCTTACCATCATCTTTAAACGTAGGCAGATTCCTTGACCAATCTACCTTCGGAATTTTATTTGGAAAACCTGGGATGTGACTCGGCTCATGGGAGCGTATCTTCTTGCAACTCGCTCCATTTTGAAAATCTCAAAGCTACTGATCTCTCTGCAGTGGAGTCACCATGAAGGATTGATTGCTGGATTTTTTAGTGAATGGAGTCGCCAGGTGAATGATTTCAGCTGTCTTCTTATGTCTGATCGTTGTTCACCATCAACCATCAGATCTGAGCTTGATAGATGTACTGGGGTAAAACAATCTTCAAGCAAACCATTTTGTCCCCAGTGGAGTTGCCACTATGTTAGCACCTAAATCTGCCTTAGGCTGAAGGAAAGAAAAATTCCGGGTTACCACAAACCACGCTCAGTCTGGTAGCTAGCCCTACCAGAACAGGAGAGGGCTCTCTCCGGGTCACACTCAATAAAAATACATAATAAAGTCTGAGATGATTCAAAATGAAATACTGATTTTAAGCTAGTAAATAAATATGGAAACAAGAAGCAATTTTGTATGAATGACTGAGTTCTGAGATATATGGGACCAATGAACATCAATGAGAATTTAACACAAAGGCATAGATTACTTCGTGAGGCAAACCAGGCGGAAAGTCTAGCAATTTAGTTTGAAATAACGCGGAATGGAAAGATTGTTTAAGAGGGTGAGAAAGGCATAAACACATGAATCCTTTTCAACAGAAGAAGAAACACATAACGTGAAACTTTCCCAGAGGCAGAGCAATAAACATGAATTCTACCTTATCTTACTTAGAAAATTTCATTGGAAATGAATATGAATGAACTGTGAAACAT
>APFE030024688.1:64677-76518 GCA_000404065.3 Pinus taeda
GCTGAAGTATATGGTCCATTTTGGGCAGTGGATAATTATCTTTCAACGAAACTTTATTGAGATTTCTAAAATCAATGCGCAAGCGAATCTCACCTATCTTCTTTCGTACGGGCACCAAATTAGAGATCCAATCTGAAAATTTGATGGGAACAATGATCCCTAATTTGTACAACCTGTTTATCTCCTTTTCAATTGATGGCAACAGCTTTGGATTTAGCCTTCTCAACTTCTGTCTGAAAGGTTTCTGATTGGGCTTAATGGGTATAGTGTGCTGAATTATATTGGTATCGTATGTCTTTAAGTCAAAATAGTCCCAAGAAAACACATCTGCAAATGAAGACAACAAACTGATATATTTGGCTTTGATCTTTGGTGGCAATGCTTTAGATAGTTTTACCATTTTAGGATTAGCAGCTGTTCCGACATTGACCTCTTCCACACCCTTCTTTTTTGGCTGCAATGTTGGTTTGCGGGCTACATCATCTTGATAAAAGAGTTCTTCTAAAGGTATCAAACCTTTAGGAATAACGTTATTCTTTAGATGCAACACGTCCATTTCATTGATCTGCACATCATCTGTACCATTACCTTTACCATCGCCATTTTCTACATCAATTGAGGTTTCTTTGAACTTACCTTTGTTTTGTAGAAAATCATCAATCTCCTCATCCTCTTGGAAAACTTGCCAATATATCTGATTGTATGGGACGGTTGGATGATGCTTGACATGGATTTCGAATTTATTGCTAGATTTCATTGGGATCTTCAAACTACTTGCTGCCTTAGCAAGAGCATCAACAATGCTATTTTGTATACGAGGCACACATGTCAAGGTGTATTCTGAAAATAATTTTAGGATGTCTAGGACTGCATTCTGGTAAGCCCGCATCCGAGGATGCTTTGCTTGATATTCGCCTCTGACCTGCTTAATCACCAATTCAGAGTCGCCATATACTGCAATCCTCTTAGCATCCAGCTTTCTTAGAATTTTTAGGCCAGCAATCAGAGCTTCATAATCAGCTTCATTATTTGAACAATCAAAAGCCAACTTGTAAGAGCATAGTTGCACGTTACTAGGCACTTTGTTCGGGGCGGAGAAAGGACTACGTACCCAAATCCCAATTCCAGCGCCATCATTTCCCACTGCTCCATCGAAATCCATGGTCCACAAACCTTCTTCCTCCTCTTGCAAGTGTTGAAAATCTGTTTGCTGTGCTTTGTCTGTTTGCTGTCCATTACTTTCAGCTGATCGCTCAACGGTGTTCTGCTGTTCTTGTCCTTCTTTCTTTAAAACTTCTCTGAAATTTTCCGTTATCTCTGGAATATCATTTGCTTCTACTAATTGACTATCGATATCATTGAAACTATCAGAATACAAAACAAAAGACTCTAAATCTATATGTACATAATTAATCGGATGATTTATTGGTTTCTCCTTACTTGTAATCATGTATTTCATTTTTTGTTCCAGATACAATTTCCTCATTTGGCCAAACACCAGAATCATTGCATAGGAGAAATCTAGTTGTAGTGTCCCTTTCAATTTCGCTACCCAAGACCTGGAAAGAAGCATGCCAAACCTGGGAGGAATATCTTTGCTACGGGAAAATACCATCAAAAACATTCTTCATTGGGGATTTGATCCAGACTCACAAACCAAGTCTTTGATGAGCCCGATACACCTTACTCTGGTTGGAATTGAAATGAATAGAAATTCATGGTATTGCTAAGGGTGATTCCAGACCCAGCTTATTCCATTGATAGCCTTGGGCCTGAGATGTGAGGAAGCTCCGGAATTTGAAAAAGCATGGCGATATGTAACACAAAATCATGCAATCTTAAACTGCATATTAAAAAGGTTGGCACATTCACTATCAGGAGGAATCACCACTTCATTGTGGCCAAAAATCATTTCGGGTTGATCATCTTCGACATTCACCATGTCAGACATTGGTTCCAAATTCAAAAATTTAGATACTTGCCCTCTATAACTGTTGTTCCTCATTATTTCAGTCAAGGGAATGGATACCTTCAATTTAGAAATTTCATTCTCTAAATTAAAAGCGGGAATCTTTTCTACCTCTTTAACCGGGATTTCTTTCCTTCCCTTTTCTTTGGATGTAATTGGTTGATTTGATTGTTCTGCTGATGGTGATTTTCTACTATCCAGACCAACCACCTCCTTTCCTTTCCTTTGTGCAACTGATGAATCATTCTTTGATGTCTCACCGTCCTTCCTCTTCTGAATTGGTTTAACCGACACGTCTCTGTTTCTAAGTGAATATCGCTACTGCTGGGCGGATAGAGCATTCATATAGCCTCTTTGGTACTCATCAGATTCTTCCTCTAAAATGGTGTCATTGGCTAGAATGAATTCTGCATCTTTGTGTACAGCCGAACTTTCTGCATACTCCTCATCCTTGGTAATATAAATAGGCAAATCATCAGGAGTAAAGAAGTGGTTTTCTTCACCTATTATATTCCCGTCCTCATCTGACTCTGGTCCTTGCACAAAATTTTGCTGCAAAGGTGGTTGTACTGGCTGCGGTGCTGTTTTCTCTTGGGCTCACTAACCTCTCTACCTTATTCTATATTGTGGCTATTGCTGGCCACGAAAGTTAGGATTTATAACTTGTGGCTCAGGTTTGTCAAGTTTCACCCTTTCAAGCATCTGCTCTACCTTCTGGAGTAATTGATATACCGAGGAATATTCTTCTTTTACTGTGACCTTTTCTATCTTTGTTCTAGCCCTCTTGGTCAACAGATTTGCTTCAGCATTGACCGCGATCTTCTGCATGTCTTCCATTGTGGCCGGTTCTCTCTCTCTTAATTGATAAGCCATGTCAGCATCAAAACCATCCGAAAACTTCACCATGGCTAGCCCCACAGGTGGCCTTAGATGATCGGGAATTTCATGATAAACAGAATTGAATCTAATGCAGTAGTCTTGGACCAACTCACCAGCGTTTCGTTTGATTTTCTCATATTCAGCCAGAATTTGAAGAGGATTCTTTTTCACTTCCCAGCGGTTTAAAAATTGTCTTTGTAGGTCGGCCAAGGTAGCAATACATGCAGATGGCAAACCTCTGAACCATTTCCTCACTTCACCTGCAAATTTCTGTACAAAGAGTCTCATTGCCACATTCTCTGCATCGATCTCGTGAAGTTCATAGAAATCTGCCATTCTGTCAACATGTTATTGAGCGGTAATGCTGTTAGGAGTGCCATCAAAAAATGGGATTTTGCTTTGATAATCTGAGGACATATCATCTAAAATTTGAGGCAGGACAAGAGGTGCAAAATGGGCAGCCATCACTCTTGGTGGATTTGGCCTTAGAGGTGTTGGAGGAGTGTACGCAGTTTGTAGGGGGCTAGCAATTGGAGTTTGAAGTTGTGCCACAATGTAATTATCAATTCACTGGTTAGCCCTTTCAGTCTCCAAGTCTACAAGAAACTGTGGATTGGGGATAGTAGAGTCAACCGCCCTTTCAAATTTGGTCTCGAACAATGATATTTCAAATTGCTCATCAAAATCTAGATCTTCAAGATATTCAAAAATGTCAAGACATGAATGGGATTTGAACATGGGAGATATAGCGCTCTCTTGACGACGAAGTCTTGGAATCAAATTGGGATTTTCGTAGATGTGTGGAGGATCTGGATCTGGATTAGCTCTGGTATATCTTCTAGAAGCCAATGTGCTATTGAGAAAAATCAAAAGGACATGACCAACTCACTCAGCCTATCAAATTCTAGACTTATCATCCGAAAGCTTAGAATTATGAAGAAGTAAGGGGAGTAATTTCAGTCCCTAGTGGAGTCACCACTATGTTAGCACCTAAATCTACCTTAGGCTGAAGGAAGGCAAAATTCAGGGTAACCACAAACCACGCTCAGTCTGGTAGCTAGCCCTACCAGAACAGGAGAGGCCCTCTCCGTGTCACGCTCAGTGAATAAATAAATGATATGGTCTGAGATGAATTACAATGAATATTGATTTTAGGCTAATAAATAAATATGGATACAAGAGGCAATTTTTGATAAATGACTGAGTTTCTGGGATGTATGGGACCAATGAACAATAATGAGCAGAGAATTTAACATAAAGGCACATATTACTTCGTGAGGCAAGACAGACGGAAAGTCTAACAATTAAATTTGAAATAATGCGGAATGGAAAGATTGTTTAGGAGGGTGAAAAGGGCACAAACATATGAATCCTTTTCAACAAAAGAAGAAACACATAACATGAAACTTTCCCACAGGCAGAGCAATAAACATGAATTCTACCTTATCTTACTTAGCAAATTTCACTAGAAATGAATATGAATGAACTGTGAAACATAACGAAATACATATGAAACATAAAGAGAACACATTTGCTACACTCACACCACATGAATCTCATGAACCAGAGTCGTTGCCTTTCATTAATTCTCTGTCAAAATATACAATGAAGAACTGATTTTCTCTCCCACAGTCTCCCAGAAATTACAACCAACCATTTGCAAATGGTTTTGCATACAATAAATAGACTATGCCACTGGGAAATAGAACGACCAAGAGTTGGGGAGTTTTTCAAATCATTACAAAATGGAAATGGAAATCCAACCATTAGTTACAGGTGCAGTGTTACAAAAATGACAAATGGCTTGGGTGACTGCTCGCCTTCCTTTGCCACTTGGATACGAGCCCACCTTTGGTGAAAATACTTTTTAAACATTTCCTTAGTTGCCTAAAAAAATATAGTGTAAATGAGCGGGCCCACTTGGAGAAAGTCGCGAATCAAAATGTCATAGAGCAGAAGTGATTTTTGCCTTTGGGTCTATATGCGCCGCACTACGTTGGAGTCAATCTTGAGGTACATTCTTGAGTCCAAATTGTGCCCCAGTGTTCTTGTTAGAAATCCTCGCCTATCTACTTTCCAACCCAAGTGGAATTTCTGAATTTGGTGCTCATTTGCCCCTCCAAAACTTCATTCTCCCAAGGTTGCTTTCTGTGTGTCAAAACAGGGGCAGAGAGGTCATTTTTTGAGTTTTTTTGACCTCTTGGGGACTCAAAACTTGCCCAAAATTCTTGTCCATGCACCAGCAGTCATGATTTTTCGTGTTGAATCCAAAAACGCAAACCATTTGTGATTTGGAGCTCCCAATCCTAAGCGTCGTGCTAGTGGTGCGGCGCACAGGGAGAAAAACCCTATTTTGTGCCCAAAAATTTGTCATGTGACCAAAATTGCCCCAAAGTTTTTGTAATTTGGACTGGAGATCCTATATGAAGTGCTATGCTGGGCCACAGAGGCATCAGCCAAGATTCAGAGCCGATCTTGCTCTTTTTGCCTCTTTTTCCTTTTTTTCGCTTTGCTCAATTTCGCCTTTAAACTCCTTATCTGAGCCTTTGAACTCATGTTCCATCCCCTGTAGTGATAAACCATCCGCCTCAATATGGTTTTGTACTTGTCGGCCTTCTCTAACAGTCTCTCAAGGTGGATGTTGATACACTCGAGCCAAGACTCTCGGTCATTGTTAATCTCTTGCTCTAATGGAGTGGGCTTAATCCTCCTATGTTGGGCAGCTTGGCAATTCTCACGGGTGTTTTGCAGCTCCATGATCTAACGCTAGTCTTCAAGCTATTTGTTCCTCTCCTCCAAATACTTGATAATCCACTTAGCCCTCTCCAAATTGAGAGACAAGGCTTGGATTTCCGTTTGCTGCTCCTAGATGGTCCTCCTAAGTTTGGCACTCTCCACATCTATATCATCATCATGAATGAGGATGAAGTCGGCCTCTTGTTGACTTGATGGCCCCTCGTCATGCATGGACCTTTTGTCCTTGTCCTATACCTGTGTTGCCGATGTCGGAAGCGAGGCCCCTTCCACCCCGGGTGGAGATAACACTCACTTTACAGCTGCAAACAAATGTCTATTACCTCTCTGATAGGTGATGAATACTGTCACAGTAGTGGTCTCATGGCGCTCATACTGATGAGAAGGACCACCTATCTCATGTTCAACTTCTGATAATACCTGTGAAGTGCTGAAGAGGTCACGAGAGATGAAGTCATCCCAAGTAATGCCCTGTAATCCCAACTGCTGATCCACCAAAATCTTAATTAAGGAAAAATGATAAACACTGTTAAGTTGCTGCTGAGGGGTTTTGTGCTGCATGAAGGTGTGCATCCTCTCTATGTTCCTGCAAATGAAATATGGGATGTTCATCATCTGTAACCTGGTAAATTGCATGAGAAACCTGATGTGATAGGCATATAGACAAGAAAACCTCCCCTCACAGCTGAAATATTTCATGATCAACTTCATGAATGGAGCATATTCATATTTCAAATATCAGAATGGAAAGACTCTTTGGAGCTGCCTCAAGAAACTGGCCTTAATGTAAAGCTCATAATGTTTCCGATCCACATTCTGTTTCTTGTGCCATGGTTCTCCAACATTCGGTATGCCAGTTGCTAATGAGACAGTTTCACCGGTGTTCCAATTGTTGGAGTTTCCTAGCCAATAATAGAGTGATCTCCATGGGTGGTGAAGCACAAAAGACGGGCCACTTTCATGATGAACTCGAACACTAGCCACCCTTTTGACAAAACTCAAACGTGATAGATGTGGAAACATGAGCATGCAAGAGGGCAAGCCTGCAATTCTGTGAGGGTGGTTGGTTCATCCCTAACATGTTTTCCACTTTTATGATGTCTCCAGGGAGCCTGTTCTTTCGAGGATGAATCACTTTGGGTTTCCATCTCATACTCCGATGAATGCTCAGATGCCATGACTGCTGTATATGGACTGTGCTTGGGTGGCCCTTTGATGATGTTAGTGAAATTGTGTGATGTTGTGATCTTTTCCACCAAGGGGAACAATACAATAGGGAGTGTTAGGAGGGGAATAATATGATGGGATTAGGGGTTATGGGGGAATTTTTTTTTTAGGGACATGTAGGAGGGTTTGGGGATTTTATAAGGTAGGGTTTTGGGGTTTTACATTGACAAATGAGTGGAGGAGATAGGGAATAAGGGTTTAGTAGTGTTTTAGGGTAGGGAAAATAGGGAAAAAAGGGATAGGAGGGAAGGGAACAATGGAAAGGAGGGGAAAAATGAGAGGTGAAAGAGGAGCCTTGGCATCAACACAACAAGTTTGCAACCCTAGCAACAATGGTTTTGATGTTTTCAAGTGGTAGGTTTAGGCGTTTTTATTGCAACTATCAACGGCCATAAACCATCATCATAACCACAAAATTTGATGAGCAAGCAAGATGTAGACCCTACCTGTCAATTTGAAGGGTTTCAAAGTGATTTGTTGCAAGTTTGGCACAAATTCGGGCCTTGGTGGGTGTGTGCCACACAACAAACCCAGTGCGCTGTGCTCTATGTGTGCGCTGTGCCCATGTATTTCTACCAATGCAAGGTCGCGCTCTGTGCGCCGCGCTCTCTATGTGCGCCGCGCCCCTCTGTCTGTGTGCCGCGCCCTTGAAAACTCCTCCAATCTCACTCCAAACACACACTAGCTTCTCACAAACACTTGGCAATGTTTCTCTCTATCCTTGGTGTTCACAATGACTTTGTTTCTTGTGGGAATCCTTTATAAAGACATTGGGAGTCATGGGTTTGATTTTTGTTTCTTCAAAACCCATTTTGCTAATGTTTTGTTTTGGCACTTTTTCCCTGATTTAATACAACTCTGTGTTTCACTTTTCCCTTTGAATTTAGCTATAATGATGAAATTTTTGGCACTTTTTTGCAGCGGTCGCATGACATGGCATTTGGCTAAGGAGACCATGACTGCACCTGAAGAGATCAACTGGAAACTTTTTTGAAACTTATCACAAATGACACATTGTTTGACTTTTCTTCAAAACAGAGTTTTGAAGAACAGTCGTAATCTGTCAACATGACGATGAAAATCTTTAAATCACAATTTTGTAAGGGTCTCCCTCTGGCCTGCATGGCTTTATTGGACATGGTTGAAGACCAAATTGACTAATCCCTAGACCTAATGACTGAAAATGACTCTTGTCCATTAAAATATCAAACATTTACTGTCATGGACCTTAGTGAACGTTGATGAAAAGACCTAAGCCAGCAGGTGCCAGACATGAGGGGAAATGACTAACAAGACCTTTTCCGTCAGATTATGGCATGCCCCTAGCGGAATGCAGCTGAGTGAATTGAGCGAGACTCCTAAAAATGAGATGTAGAAAGAGTTTTGATCTCTGACGGAGGACTGACAAGACCGACTCTAACATTTTCCATAGCAGAAAGCAAAGATACAAGAAATCTAATAGTTATATATCTAGCTATAGGAGTAAAGGTTTCTTCATAATCGATTCCTTCCTTTCTTTAGAAGCCTCTAGCCGCAAATCTTGTGTTATACTTGTCAATTATCCCATTCACAACATGCTTTATATTATATATCCATTGGGAAGTAACTATAGATTTTTCACTTGGTCTAGGAACAATTTCTGAGACATCATTCTTCATGATTGACTGGTATTATTATTGCATTGCATTCCTCCACTCTTGATGTTTGGCTGCATCTTCATAGGAGGAAGGTTCAAATTCAATGAGATTAGTCATATAAGATGCATAACTGAATACCTTTTAGGTCTTTTACTATCTCTAAAGGTTCCTTTTGCTACTTCATGCCCTTCTACCTCTTGCAGAGTTTCTCTTAGTCAAGCAGATTTCTTACGAGTTTATGGAATAATAACATGCAGCACAGGTTCACTAGGTCCTTCAACATCTTCTTGAATTGATGTAGGGTCTTGAACATTATCATCCTTAGACATTTCTTTAAATATGGGTATCTCTTCTTCATCAAAATCGATTGGAATATCTTTGGATCTCTTGTAAGATATATTTTCATCAAATATGACATCCCTGCTTACTTCGACATAATGATCCTCTTTAATGTAGATTATGTACGCCTTTGATGAAGCACTATAACCAATAAAGATGCCTTTTGTATTGGTAGGATCCAATTTCTTCCTCTTATCTTTTGGAATTTGTATGTACACTTGAAATCCAAATATTCAAAGATGATGCACACTAGGCTTCTTTCTTGTAAATTCTTCTTCTAGAGTCGTATTGTTGAGAATCTTATGAGGACTTCGATTATACAAGAAGATAGTTGTTACCAATGCTTCTCCCCATAATATTTTAGGGATATCTTGATCATGTAGCATGGATCTTACACATTCTTCAATTGTTCTGTTCTTCCTTTCATCCACACCATTATATTCTAGATTATAAGGAACAATTAGCTCAGTCTTAATCCCTTCTTCCTTGCAAAATGGTATAAGCTCCTTGGAGGTATATTATCCACCATTATCATACCTTAGAGTCTTGATCTTCCTTTCTGTCAAATTCTCTACTTCATTCTTTAATTGTTGAAACTTCTTGAATACCTCATCTTTGTTATTGAGGAGGTATAACCATGTTTTCCTAGAGAAATCGTCAACGAATGTCACACAATGTTGATGACCTCCAAGATATTTTACTACCATAGGTACACACACATCAGTGTGAGATATAAGATTTTGTTTGATCTGCTATCACATTTTGCAAAGGATTTCTTCACATTATTGCCTAGAGCACATCCCTTATAGATTCTTTCATGGGCTTCCTTTAATTCAGGGATGCCAATGATCATTTGATTTAGAGATGGAAATATATAATAGTGAAGGTGTCCATACCTTTTATGCCATAGTTAATAAGGGATAACATCTAAGTGTATTAGGGCTTGATAGAGAGGTGTAAGAAGTCTATACAACGCCCGCTCATGAATCCCAATTAACTTAAAATGATCAATACTAGAGCCCTTTCCCCAAACCAAAACTTTTCCATAAACAAAAGCATTCCTATCGCCTTTATCTTCTAGACAAGAAATAGAAAGCAATTTTTCTTCAAAACTGGAACATATAATATGTTGTTGAGGTGAATACTTCCACCAGTCTCTATCTCCAATGAAGTAGATCCAATTCCTTTCAGTGGATAACTCTTCTTGTCTCCAAGTTTGACTGAATGAGAATAGGTTACTTTTGAAAAAGCTTGGAGTTGATTGTATTCACTTGTATTATGTCTGGAATCTCCACTATCAATAACCCATACATTAACATCCTTGAAAGTGCCTGTGAGAGTGGAAAATAAATTCCCATCCATTACTTCTTTTCTAGGCTTGGAGATGTACTTCAAGATGTATTCTTTGAAAGTTACAACGAGGCTCCGAAGAAACTTGAAACATTTCTTCATAAACCTTACCATTTAGTGCAAAGTTTCAACCAAGATGTGATCTTCAATCTCCTTCTTGCACCTTAGCTCTAATATGATGTTGGAAAATCAAGGTTCTTGTATATTATAGTTGAATTTCCTTACTTGATATTTACTTGTGATGTTAGTTGGCCTTTTATTACTTTTTATTTTTTGTTCAATCAATTACAAAAATACTGAAAATCACAAAGAGATAGTACAAAAGATATAGGATCCAAGCTAGGGTAAAACCTAGAAACAATACTTCTCTTCTTACAAAATCATTTCAAAATGAGACTTCCAAGACGCAAAGACCAAAGCCAAAAATCCTCCCAAGCACCAAGTCATCCCTTCAACAAGATCCCTTTCAAGCAATATGAAATATTCAAGGTCAACAATGATCAAACCCCTTCAAAGTCTGCTCCAAATAGGTCTTGGACTCTACTTCAACTATGCAACTTCGACCTACAATTTTGGGCCTTGCAACAAGCCCAAAAACTATAGTTTTCACATGCATGGATATAATTAGGTATTATTTTGATCCATCCTTCCTTCGCTAGGTATTTATCCTTTCTTTCTTCCCTTTTAAATTGCTTTTCTTATTCTTCAATTGCATATTGAACTTGTGTGAGAGGTTGAATAGGCTTCCTTTAGGTTTCTTTTCCTTGTTAGGGCCGACTTGGTCTTGGAGGATAAATTAGCTTTCTTGACTAAAATATAATTATTTTCTTTTTTTACAAGGGGATTGTAATACATGACCAAAAAATTCTCCATTGACCTAGAAAGCCCTAGAAACATGAAGAACATGCTTTGACCTAGACTTGAGCATGAAACCCATGCTTTGATAAATAAAAGTTATTTTTTCTCTTTTTATATACAAAATATACATTGTCATGTTTACAAAGGTCATTATGAAGATTGAATCTAGTTACAGTGTCCAACATATATAACCTTAAGAACGTAAGAGATTATTCAAAATTCTTTAAAATTTTATTTTTGTGCTTGAAAAGAATTAAGAGAAGCATTCCAATAACACCATATTTCCATCGAGTTAAAAGGTCAACATGGTTGGTAGTGTAACAAATATTTTTGAAATTTAGATCTAATTTGAGTATAGGATGGACAATATAAGGGAAAGTTCTTTTCATCTTCAACCCTCTTAGTGTCACAAAGGTGGCAGGCTCTTTCATCTCATGGTGTTTGGGGAATTAACCAATGCCTAGTTTCACTATGGAGATCACGATAACATGTTATTATCTTAGCAATGTTTATATTCTTCTTTACACTAGTCAAGACATAAATATACTTTTGATTCTATTGAATGAATGACCGGAGAATCCACAGTTTTATCATTTTTGAACCGACGTTTCGAATCCCAAGTGGGGATCCATCTTCAGGATGAGAGAATGATGATGATAGAAGAGTAGAGGAAATAAATAGATGGAGGATGGAAGATTTTTGGAGAACCAAGCAAGTCGGCTGAGATGATAATGATTTTTATTATTTTTATTAATTATGAAATTTTATAATATTAATATGTTTTAATTTTTATATATAATGATAATATGTTTTTTAATTTTTATTTTT
>APFE030024689.1:0-28058 GCA_000404065.3 Pinus taeda
AGCATCGAATTGAGCATGGTTTCCAAGTTGGTGATCAAGTCTAGTTGTACATCAGCAAAGACAGAATGCAAGATGAATGTAAGAAGCTAAAACCAATAAGGTATGGGCCTTTCAAGATACTTGAGAAAATTGGTGAAAATGCTTTTCGCCTTGATTTGTCAGCTTATATGCATATCTATTCAGTTGTTAATGCAGAAAAATTGAAACTGCATGAACCTTCATTGGTTGAAGATCCCGAAGAGCAAAGTCAGTTGCCTTCTATTGATGATCTGTTGCCTGAATATCTCAATGAGTTGCAGGAAGACACAGTTTTGGACAGGAAGGTGAGAACTATGTGCAGAGGGGATGTTGAGTACCTGAGAATCAGACTCAAAGGTTCAAAACCAAGCAGTGCATGATGGATAGAAATTGGACAAGCGAGGAAGTTGTATCCTCACTTGATCGATGCCTAAAAACCAACTTTTGGTGGTCCAAAAGCTTTTTAGTGGGAAGGCTTGATCCAAAATGGATCTTAAAACCCTCTAAGTCTTTATATACTTAAACACTATCGCAAGGGAAAAACATTAGAAAATGGCGGAAAACACCATCGCACGAGAAAAACATGAAGAAAAGGTGAAAACAGAGTTAATCGGAGGCTTAAGAAACATTGCATAGGAGCCATCAAATCTGGCCGATCAACGGTCCAAATCTAATCGGCATATCGCAATTAGAGGTGGCAAGCAGAGTCAATTGGAGGCGACCTTATGGAAATTGTGATAGCGATCAGTGCGATTAGCCATTGATCAAGTGCACGAATCAACAGTCCAGATCTAATCGTACTATCGCATCGCAGAGTTACAAAGGAGTAGGGCCAATACAATATGCGACTTGCGATAGCCGGACCCAATGGGGTTTATGGATGCAAATTAATATATTTTGAGTTCCGGTAAAAAGGGTTTTTCTATGTATTTCTGCACTTTCATTAAAAAATGAAATACAAAGGAATGTGCCCGGAGCGATAAAACGGACCCGAAAGGCTAATAGATGTAGCGTTATATTATTTGAGTTCCGTAATAAGCAGGATTTTGGGTGGACCTTAGGCGGTAAGTGGTATTGGGTGGGCTCTGTCCGATCCCATACACTGGCCGACACATGGCTTGGCGCTGGAGAGAGAAAATCGCCTTTTTGGGCGAGTTATCTCCATATATATAAGCCGCCCGAAATGGATATTAACCGTTGGATTGGGGATCACGTAGATCAACGGTGGGCTTGTGATAGCGATATAAAAGCGGACCCAATAGGATTATGAGGTGGATTTAATATTATTTGAAGTCCAATAGAAAGCGTTTTCTTGGATTTTTCAGTGTTTTCTGTGTATTTCGTTGTGTAAACAAAGAAACAATATTTCTGGGATTTCAACGCGCCAATGGTCCTTTTCGTTGCAAAATAGGTGGCCACCATACCTAAAGGCGTTTCACCATGATTGTTTAACGCTCAGAGGGGATTTGAATAGACAGAGGCCGGGAGCCAGAGAGCCCAAAAGAGAAAACGAACAGACAAGTGCCGATAGGCTTAAAATCCACTCAGTGTCAGGCACAGAGAAAGCAGTGCTGAGACAGAGAGAAAACAGAGGACAGAGAGCGAGAGGGAGAGTCTGTGTACTCAGAAAGACTTGAGGGATTCAAGTAAAACCCTCTTGTTTGTTCCTGTTGTGTTGAGACTCGATTTGAACTCACACTTGTAAAAACTCTGCTCTTAAAGACATAATAGAGAGGTCACCACTGAAAGCTGGACCAAGAGATGTATCCCCAGAGTTTTGGGTGAACTCCTTTATTATTTGTTGTGTTGATGTGTTTGTGTCTATTATGTTTCTCTAACTGCTCATTGTCTATATTATTCGCAATCTTTTCGATCTATTGCACTAAGTAATATAGGCATTCCTGCACATGAGTCTGTAATACCTTAATATTAATCTAAGATCTCATTTTCAGATCACCCTTTGTGGTCGATCACGTTGTCTTTTGAATACCCGTCTTCAACATAGTCCTCTCTTACATTCCTATTTGACTATCTTTTAATGACATTAATTTGACACCATGTTGGTTGTTTATGACTTGGGTAGGTATGCAAGGGTCTTTAGGTGGATCTACAAATACAGATGATCTAGGGGAGCCCTAGTTTCATCACTCCTTTCTATATGAAGTCTTTTTGATGTTATAAAAGTTGCCGCATGTATAGAGAAACATTTAACTTATACCGAGGCATGAACCCTCCTGTTATGTTACTGTTATCCACTTAATTTTTCCATTAGAATATTACAAGTTATCTTATACCCAAGTATGGACTCTCTTCTTATGTATTTGGCACATTTAACTTTTCAAGTGTATGACTCTTTGAGATTATTAAATAGTTGCTCATGTTGTTTCATATTTCCATTGATTTAAGTCAGGGTTTGTAAGATATGCAAATTTAAGGCACATGATGGTATATAGCGGCTCTTGAAAATAGAGTATAATGAATAAGATCAACAGAGGTCCAATAGGCTATGAAGGAGGCAATCTAGGGTTAAGTAAACAATAGTTTCAAAAAACTGAAAATGCACAGGTATTTCAAGAATTCTTCCACCTTTGATGCCCTTTCTTTCTTTTCATGGGCATTTCCACCATTTGTCTTTAATGGTGCATCAACAGTGTCACTGCCTCCCTTATTTTCTCCTCTTTCTTTTTTTCATCTCTTGCCCTTCCTAGAGAGTTGGTGTCATCTTCACTCCTCAAGGTAACCCTATAAAATTGTCAGGCAATATTCAAATCTAGCTTGTTGGCATCTCCAAGACGACTCTCATTTTTATAATGGCATGATATAAATAAGCTCTTGTAATGTATCTCAAGCACTTGTGTAAGTGTAGGTATTGATCATGTTAACCCCTTACATCGAGGCACAACTAAAGGATATTTTAACACATTTGATTTTAATCATAATTCACTACTTGAGCCAAAAGTGTTCTCCTTATTGTATTCATGTATTATATTGGCCCATGCTTGAATGAGTTCTGTGAAGTGTTTAACCTAGGTGGTATATCTAGGCCCTTTGCAGTCGATTACATTGTCTTTTAAATACCCATTTTCAAGATAGTCCTCTCTCACATTCCTATCTAACTATCTTTTGGTCACATTAATTTGACACCATGTTGGTTGTTTATGACTTGGGTAGGTATGAAAGGGCCTTTAGGTGGATCTACCAATACACATGATCTAGGGGAGCCCTAGTTTCATCACTCCCTTCTATATAAAGTGTTTCTCATGTTATAAAGGTTGCCGTATGCATAGAGGAACATTTATCTTATACCCAGGCATGGACCCTCCTCTTATGTTATTGTTATCCACCTAAATTTTCCATTAGGAATATTAAAATTTATCTTATACCCAAGCATGGACTCCCTTCTTATGTATTTGATGTAGTTAACTTTAGGACTCTTTGAAATTATTAAATAGTTGCTCATGTTGTTTCATATTTCCATTGATTTAAGTTAGGGTTTGTAAAATATGCAAATTTAAGGCACATGATGGTATATAGCAGCTCTTGAAAATAGCCTATAATGAATAAAATCAGCAAAGGTCCAATAGGCTTTGAAGGAGTCAAGCTAGGGTTAAGTAAACAACAGTTTCATATAGTTGAAAATGCATAGGTATTTCAAGAATTCTTCCACCTTTGATGCCTGTATTTCTTTGCATGGGCATCTCCACCGTTTGTATTTTATGGTGCATCAACAACGTCACTTCCTCCCTCATTTTCTCCTCTTTCTTTTGTTTATCTCTTGCCCTTCCTAGAGAGTTGGTGTCACCTTCACTCAAGGTAACTCTATAAAATTGTAAGGCAATATTAAAATCTAGCTTGTTGGCATCTCCAAGATGACTCTCATTTTTATAACGGTGTGGTATAAATAAGCTCTTGTAATGTATCGCAAGCGATTGTGTAAGTGTAGGTATTAATCACGTTAACCCCTTACCTCTAGGCGTAACTAGAAGATATTTTAACACATTTGATTTTAATCATAATTCACTACTTGATCCAAAAGTGTTGGCCTCCTTGTATTCATGTATTATATTGGTCCATGCTTGAATGAGTTCTGTGAAGTGTTTAACCTAGGTGGTATATCTAGTGCCTTTGCGGTCGATCACATTGTCTTTTGAATACCCATCTTCAAGATAGTCCTCTCTTACATTCCTATCTGACTATCTTTTGGTGACATTGATTTGACACCATGTTGGTCATTTATGACTTGGGTAGGTATGAAAGGGCCTTTAGGTGGATCTACCAATACACATGATCTAGGGGAACCCTAGTTTCATCACTCCTTTCTGTATAAAGTGTTTCTCATGTTATAACAGTTGTCCCATGTATAGAAAAACATCTTTCTTATACCCAGGCATGGACCGCCCTCTTATGTATTTGGCACATTTTAGTCTGGGAGGTTATTCTATAGTTGGTCATGCAATTTGATATTTCCATTGATTTAAGTTAGGGTTTGTGAGATATGAAGATTTAAGGACCACGATGGGATATAATAGCTCTAGAAAATAGCCTATAAGGAATAAGTTCACCAAAGGAACAATAGGATATGAATGAGGCAAGCTAGGGTTAAGTAAACAATAGTTTCAAATGGCTGAAAATGCATATGAAAACAATAAATACCAAGACACCAGCCCTAGTTTTAAGGTTAAAATATTCAATTAATGCCAGATTTTTCCTTTTATTATTTATTAAATGCAATAACTTCCAATAGGGCAATAATGTATGGACATAAAATTGTGATTAAATGTATATTTTAAGCTAAACCCAAGCCAACCCTAGTTACCATGAAATCAAAGAAGAAAGGAAGATTTATAATCATGAACACCTATTAGTTTAGAGCCTTTATCTAGTTAGGCAATGGAGACAGTTAGTGAAAGGTCAATGACAAAGGGCCTTGGATGAAGAGGGTGAAAGATTGAATTTCTTCAATTAGAAATAACTAGTGACTTCACTATATGTAATATTATGATGTAAAAGGATGCATGAATCAAGTTCCTTTGAAGGACTCTTGCAAAACAAATTTTACACACCATCAAGGATCAAGATTTCAAGAAAATATATTGCATTTGCTAATATGGCATTCATAGAAGACCTAATTTCAGAAAAATAACATGTAGAATGGAACAAAATGTGACAATAAACTTACACATTTCCAATAGGAATCACTTCGTGAATACCAAAAGTCTTTCCATGCAAAAATCTCCTTCACAAGACAATTCAATCTATAAATTATCATATTACGTCCAAAACGAAAGATAAGAGCTAATGTACCCTCCTCTAGAGAAGAAGTGAGTGAATGATGATCAACAATCTAAAGTGACCCCCCTCTATTTTATGAGGGTAAATATGTCACTTTTTCATATTTTTACAAGAAAATCCCAAAAAAATTGCTTGAAGTTGTAATGTTTCAAACTATGAAAAATAGTTCTATGCAAAGCAAACAATAAAAACAACACCATAATATTGAAACATTCAGTGCACACCCATAAAATGTCCAAGAATAACCAACGGCTGAACCATTTTATTTTATTCTGGGAGAAAAGTACAATAATGTGGAAGTGGTGCACCTGGGCTTGCTTCAATGGCAAGCGTGATCAAGCCCAGGTGGTAATATGTCAAGGCGAGATGGCACCAATCACTGCTACAACGATGCCCTGCGCTGCCCTAGTGAAACTGTGCTATTTCTGCGCAAATGCTGCTGGAAACCCCACCTCAAATGCTCAGAAAATTCTAGGAAATTAACGTGGGCCTCTCCACCAAATACACAAAACAAACCACGAAGGAATTGGCTAAATGTTGATGTCAAAATTTTGGCTTCAATTTCCCCTAGCTCCTCTAGCTTCTGGATGAGTTGGGATCCCTATTTGACCCATCAGATCTGTCGGGAAAATTCTGCAAAATTAGCCCCAAGCTCCTCAACCAAAACTCACCAAAACCCGGAAAGTGTTTGGCCTAGTTTTGACCTCAGAAATTCATCCTCCCAAGGGTCGCGCCCTCCTCAAATTGCTGAAGTGCACGACCTACCTGTAAATCCATAATAAGACCTCCAAAACACAGCAAAATGGGTGAGATAATCTTCCGCGAACTTCTCCTTATCTCTCCTGACAAATAATCACCCCACAACTGAGCCAAGAATCCCCCACATGTACCTAGTGATGAATTCCTACGCTAGTCCTTAGCGCTGGCAATCACACTGCTCCCAAACAGAAATCTCCAGCTCCCAAAATCCTCCTAAAGGCTAGTCTTCCCCTCTACTTCCTTCTCCAAAACTCCTCCGACAATTGCTCCCTGGAAGGCCACTGAATGATCTCCTGCATATTCCACTACTGTATCTTTCTGGAGTACGCATTGACTAGATGATGGATATGTTGGGAGCTCTGAATATCCACCTGCAATCTCCCAGAATGATAGAAAGAAACCTCACTAGGGTGGCACTCGTGGTCCACCGAAGAGAGGGTGAGTTATCCGCTTGGAGAACTCGTGCTAAACAGCAAGTGACCCAACTAAGCTACTAGAGCAACTAAGATTGAGTTCAATATGTCCAAAAGATGCCAAATGAGGCTGAGCCTCCTTTGTTTATAATTCGTAGGCGTCTTTTCCCATGTGGGCCCCCTCCAACTAGCAATTTCACTTTCCCTCCTTAGTCATTCGAAATTCCCTCTAAGGTGGTGCGTATTTCCTCATGTGGGTGGCCCCCACGCTACACAACCAAAACATTTCAGCCCCTTTTCCCTTCCCAAGTCTTTTTGAAAAATCACATGGGTCCCATGGCCTCCCAAATTGTCCAAATTGTAGAATAAATAAGCCTATAACAATTTAATTTTGGAACAGACAGTACAGAAGTATACAAATATGTTAGCCGATCTTGAGATAGCTCAAAAGCATAATAAAAATGCCAAAATAACCCATACTTGTGGGAATAAAAACTCTCCAAAATCATTAACCTCCAAGAATGATCAATTTGCATTAAGCAAGTAATGAAATGGTTCATAGGTGCCCCTCACATGGTTGTCCCAATCGACCATAAGACCGACTTGTTAAACAAGGAGCCAACGTTTCCATAAGGCATAAGACCATGCCCATATGACCTAGACCCAAGAATCATTGAGTGTCAAAATGCTAATGCCATCGACAATGCCACAACAGCCACGTGGCATACCTAGAGGGGGCCACATGTCACCCAAAACACGCTCATTAGATAGCTGAAATTTCCATTTTTGTCTGACAAGTGGCAACCTCGAGTGGGTCCTCGTCGACATGCTAACATCATCCACTAATATAACTTCGCCATGTTTCATAATCCTATTGGTCTGCTTGGACTGGTTAAACATCAAACATCATTTCCTTCATCTGACCATTAATTTGTTAAGGACATAGTGGATTGATCTGAGACTTGCATGGTTTTTAACTGTTAACTAATGCACAACTCCATGTGCTTGTGGCCATTGATCTGCCTATCCAATGGTGGATCTTCAAGAAACTTACATGATGTTTAACAAATTAATATTTTGGGTTTTTCCCTATAGTTTTTCCTTCTAATTTTTGCCCCGATTAATACTAATTTTCAACTGGACATAACTTCTCACCCGGGAGGATTTTTTCTAAGAAAAATATAGGATTGAAGAGGTATCGATGAGAACTACGCAACCATGCTATTAGTGACATATTTTGGGCATTTTTTCTTCTTCAAAAACTAAAACAAATTCAAGCACCCTGTTACCGCTCAAACTAGTAAGGGACCTAGAGGGGATTCCTAAAGGGGAAATGCTAGGCCAAGGGCAACAAATGGAGACTTAGCCCACTATCACCTCAGCTAAGGTTCCCTTCTATTTAGGGACTTTCACCAATGGGAGGAGACTCGATATATTATGGAGTCCCTAATGAAGGATAAGTCATCAAAATGATGTGGAGTGACCCAAATAATCCCTTTCCCGGAATAGTTAGAAGGATAAGGCTTGCTTGCTTTCTAAGCAAAGTACAATATCTTCTAGGGAAATGAAAGGATTCAAGGGTTAGGTTTATGGAATATAACTTATGAAGGAAATTCCCAATCCCTAAAATGCTTATTGTAATTGGTACCCTGGATGGTTTTTGAAGAATTGTCTTTCAAAGGAATTGGGCCACACGTGACCAAGTGGACCCGGTCTAGGATAGGGGGAATGAGTACAACAACCAATGATGTTCTTAACCTAGACAAGTGGGGAAAGGATCAAAGAAACAATTTTCACTTGAAGGTGTTGGTTTGATCCTATGAGGTACCATCCTTGAGGATGCTAATGCAAAGTTTGATCCCAGAGCTAGGGCTTGGCTTTTCTCCCAAATCCACCAATGGAATGGCTTAAAAATTGGAGGAGAGATTGAGGAAAAACTAGCGCAGGAGACCTTAGGAGATTGAACTTTTTAGAGGGCTAGCTTGTCGGTACATTGATGCCCTAGGTGCCCCAACTTAGTTGGACCTAGTAGAAGGTGAAAGAATGTGATTTTTGGTGCTTGTCGATAAATTGATGCCCTAGGTGCCCCAACTTAGTTGGGCCTAGAAGAAGGTGAAAGAATGTGATTTTTGGTTATCACCTTTTGGTAGATCAGTGCCTTATTCAAGTTTTTGTGTTAGTAGCCTTGTCTCAATGTTATTTATCATTTCTGGAAGATTCATGAAGTGCTAGGCGGGTCAAAATCTGGGGTCGCTGGCATAGAACCGCCTGACAAAGGCCACAGTTGCATGGAGACCTTTCTATGGGAGCGACTAGAGGATCTCAGTCGTAGGGAAGGCTTGTTATAGGAGCGACTGGGGATCTAGTTCTAGAAAACATCAAGTTCTCTCAGGGGTTGGACACCTGGAGGGATTGGTTGGCTCTTGAAGGTTTTGTTGCTCCGTAGGAAGGTTAGTTTGGTTTCGTTTAGTCAATTCTACTTCCTTAACTATACTTTGGGAGTTGAATCATATCATAGTAACTCTTCATCACATGTTTACCCTGGTGGACCGGTTAGCTGGGTAAAGGTGGGAGGAGGGTGTTCTAGCTCTAGCATTGCATGTAAAACTCTTAGGTAAGTGCAGGTATTGTTTTCTTATATTGCATCTTGACATTTATTTTCATATACTAGCTAATATTCTCTCTCCATGGTAGTTAGGCTTGTTTCTATCATACCATGGATACATTGAATTGAATTATGGAAATGGAACCTTTGCAGAAATAATTCTTATGCGTTTAAGAATTTCATGGCATTGAGAAGAATTAGTAAAAATTGAGAATATGTGTAATTCCTAGCAAGAAGGTTTGATGGGTAGTCTACATTGCAGCCCAATAATGAAGTGGGATAGCTCGAGTGACTCATTCTCATTTTTTCTTTCCTTCCCCAGCTATGACCTGGTGTTAAGGATTTCTTTCTTCATTGATACCTCACTAGCATCGTCAAAACTCATCCCCTTTCCTGTTCCATGCTAGTGTTGCCTCTTGTAGGATTTGTTGTTGTGCTAGTTTTCTAGATCTCATCTTTGTTGGTGCTTCACTAGTCCTCACAACACTTGCACCATAGTTAGATACATTTTGTCATTATTTCCTCCTACATCCATATGTATTTCAAGAACTCTTCCACCTTTGATGACCTTACTTTCTTCACATGGGCATTGCCACCATTTGTCTTCAATGGTGCTTCAACAGTGTCACTGTCTCCCTTATTTTCTCCAATCGCTTTTGTTTGTCTCTTTCCCTTGGTAGAGAGTTGGTGTTGTGAAAATTTGGAGACCCAAATTTCTATTGCAGCAACTGATTAAGTATCTTCTATTTGTTAGATTACTGAACAAATTATTTACTGCGTGCTACAACAAATATTGAAACTAATACTCTATAGCCTTCAACAATTAAATTAAATGCGGAAACAAGAAACTGAGCAAGAAAGAAATACACAACACATGGCACTGTTATTTTTGGACAAATGTCCCCAGAAAAACCTAATGCGGGAAAACCGTTGCAGCAGCTAAGGGTTTGTATTATTAAGCAGTAGTTTTCCGAATACAATTTGTTGGATGCACAACTGGCTATTTGATATAGAGAGAAACTGGCAAAAATTTTAGTGAGAGAAATCTCACAATGTTATGGGAGATTCGATTCTGATCAAGGGCCTGCTGACTGGGCCTACGTTGCCTCTACGCAACTTCTGTGTCAACCCTACGCAGAACTTCTTCACTCTGGCTGGGCCCTGCGTCAATCCCTCTGTTAGCCTCCTACTTACTGGAAATTTGATCTTGAGGCCTTCTAGTCTCACACCCCGACTTCCTACACTAAATCTTGACTCTGCTTTGCACTCCCAGGATCTAGAAAGCTTCCTCCGATATATTATCCTTTCCCTTCACTGGAAGAAATCACCTTGATCGATTCTCTAGAAAATTTTGCACTGCCCTCTCTGAGAAAATCGATATCTTGATCTCTCTCTGGAGTCTGATGTGTTTTCCAAATACCCATCGAAGTCCTTATAATCCTCCAATTGAGTAATCAATGGCCCATATTAGATTCTAATCAATGGCTCAGATCATTTGGAGTTGATCTCCTTCTTCTTCTAGAAGTTTCACCCTCAGTTTGATTAATACCCTTTAATTATTTTAATTTCCTAAGTTTAGACTTAGGCACCCGTTAAAAATAATTAATTATTTTAATAAAAATATCTTTGGGTGGAATTTCCCAAAATGATTTCTAGGTTTTCTGGAATACATGTGTCCAAGCCTACCTTCAAATTTTGAGGCTTAGAGCACTTATGCCGCTACCAGAAATCAACACTCCCTCTTAGCGAGGAATGAGTTCTAAGAAGTGTTTGACCTGGGTGGTATATCTAGACCCTTTGTGGTCGATTACGTTGTATTTTGAATACATGTCTTCAACATAGTCCTCTCTTACATTCTTATTTGAATATCTTTTGGTGACATTAATTTGACACCATGTTGGTCGTTTATGACTTGGGTAGGTATGCAAGGGTCTTTAGGTGGATCTACCAATACACATGATCTAGGGCAGATCTAGTTTTATGACTCCTTTCTATATAAAGTGTTTCTCATGTTATAAAGGTTGCCGCATGTATAGAGAAACATTTAACTTATACCCAGGCATGGACCCTCCTCTTATGTTATTGTTATCCACTTAATTTTTCCATTAGAATATTACAATTTATCTTATACCCAAGCATGGACTCCCTTCTTATGTATTTGGCACACATTTAAGTGTAGGACTCTTTGAGATTATTAAATAGTTGTTCATGTTGTTTCATATTTCCATCGATTTCAGTTAGGGTTTGTAAGATATGCAAATTTAAGGCACATGATGGTATATAGCAGCTCTTGAAAATAGACTAATGAATAAGATCAGCAAAGGTCCAATAGTCTATGAAGGAGGCAAGCTAGGGTTAAGTGAACAATAGTTTCAAATAGCTGAAAATTGTTAAAATTGTCAAGTAGGACCAAACTCCATGTGGTTCATCTTATTAATGGCAGCTGATATTTTTCTTGGATCCCTCTCATCGAGAGGTACAGGATTGATCTAAAGATCATTCGTTTCCGATAAGTATTCATGGAGATATGAATTTATTAGTGTTATGGGACAATTCGTCAAGGTCGGCGAGCAACCAAATAAACCCCACTTGTGCTCAATGTTTTAGTATAAATAGAGGTGGCCTTCAAGTCATTTTTACACACACACTTGGGATCTCTTCCTCTCTACTTGTCTTTGGGTTTTTGTAGGAGAAGAGATCCTAAGGGATAATGCTGCCCTAATTGAAAAAGGCTCTACGCTGCCCTAATGAAGAAGCCCTAACGCAGCTAATCAAAGAAGGCTCTACACAATCAAAGGGAGACCCTCACCACTGTCATGAAGGAGATTGAAGTAGGCTCCCTCACTATCCTGTAAGGGTTTACTATATGCCCTAAACTACTATGCTTTCAAGACCTAGCCCTAGCCGCAGGTGTAAAGGGAGATCTATGTTTTGAGGCCATAGCATGGGAGGCTAGGGCAGCATGGGTTGGAGGACTATTTCATGGTTGAACAAAGTCTGAAGTCTGTTGTAGGAAGCCGTGATGCTTGTTGTGCTAGGCCGAGGCCTTGGGAGCCGAATGTTAGCTTGTTTAAAGGCTAATGGATGGTTTGTATCATTGTTGGAGGGTGTTGTGAGCTGTAGTAGTGTTGTGTGGTAGGAAAAATGCCATACCACTACAGCAAACCTAGCTTGGGCAGATTCGAGTGTTGTCTTGAGTCCTTACCTTTAGCGTGGAGGAGGAGCTTCTTTCCTTGCCTAGTCGTATTTTTTGAAGGCTTGTTCGAGGACTATTGAGAGGAACTTAGGGCTGCAACAATATGCCCAAGTGCCCTAAACAGAACAGTTAGGAACAACAAAGTGTCAAGCAGATTTGAAGCAGTGTTAGAGGTGCATTGGGTAAAGGATATTGCCCTGATTTGGATCAGACTTGAAACAGCCTATGGGAGCCACATGTTGGGTCAACATGGAGTGATGAATACCCCAAAGGAGTGCAGCCTGATGTGATGAATGATGTGACATAGAAAACATAATATATGATAGTTGTATACATAGTACAACATAGTGCTATCAACATACAGTGATGGGTAGCAATGCAGCATAATGTAAAAAGGGTGCAACATGGTATGATGCATAGTACAACTCTATGTATGATGCACCTAGATGGTTGGATGCTACATGTCTTCATGCAACAGTTAAATACAACAAGCTTATACATGGGACAGCTGTAATGACACTAGGACAACTGCCAGCTTGGTGACACATGGGACAACTACAAGCATGAAGAATCATGGACAACAGCAGCATGGTAAAGCATGGAAAGCAGCAAGTACATTGGGACAACAATAAGCATGGTGCAGCAGTGGCACTATGTATAGCAGTGCTAAACACTGGGATAGTAGCAGCATGAGGTCCAGCATTGTGATGATGGGTGCAGCATGGTGTAGCACGGTGAGGTGCAACATGATGACGAGATGCAGCATTATGATAGGTGAAGGAGTCACCTTGGAGAATCAGTTGAAGCAGCATGTCTTCAACTGATCTCATGTATCATCATCTTAGGAGATGATCTATGCTCTTATATAGATAAGTCAAAGTGTTGACTTCTGTTGTAAATGTACTATCTCTATCTCTCTCTCTCTCTCTGCTAAACTATTGAAGATCATATAAGAAGAATTGACGAAGGGTTTCCCCACATTGGGGTTTGTCCCTAGCTAGCGCCACATCTTGTGTCCTCTTGTCTTGGCTTGTCTTCTGCGATTTATATTTATGTTCTCTCTGCAATTTACTTTAACGTTGATGTGATTGCTAATCTGGAAAAGATATTGAGCTAACTATGAAAATTGAAATAAAATTATCTAGCATGGAACATACCTAAATTTAACAAAAATGCACAGGTATTTCAAGAATTCTTCCACCTTTGATGCCCTTTCTTTCTTTGCATGGGCATTTCCACCGTTTGTCTTTAATGGTGCATCAATAGTTTCGCTGCCTCCCTTATTTTCTCCTCTTTCTTTTTTTCATCTCTTGCCCTTCCTAGAGAGTTGGTGTCACTTCCACTCCTCAAGCTAACCCTATAAAATTTTGAGGCAATATTCAAATCTAGCGTGTTGGCATCTCCAAGATGACTCTCACTTTTATAATGACGTGGGATAAATAAGCTCTTGTAATGTATTGCAAGCACTTATGTAAGTGTAGGTATTGATCATGATAACCCCTTACCTCTAGGCATAACTAAAGGATATTTTAACACATTTGATTTTAATTATAATTCACTACTTGAGCCAGAAGTGTTCTCCTTGTTGTATTCATGTATTATATTGGGCCATGCTTGAATGAGTTCAATGAAGTGTTTGACCTATATGGTATATCTAGGCCCTTTGAGGTCGATCACATTATCTTTTGAATACCCATCTTCAAGATAGTCCTCTCTTACATTCCTATTTGACTATCTTTTGGTCACATTAATTTGACACCATGTTGGTTTTTTATGACTTGGGTAGGTATGCAAGAGCCTTTAGGTAGATCTACCAATACACATGATCTAGGGGAGCCCTAGTTTCATCACTCCCTTCAATATAAACTATTTCTTATGTTATAAAGGTTGCCACATGTATAGAGAAACATTTATCTTATACCCAAGCATGGACCCTCCTCTTATGTTATGGTTATCCACTTAATTTTTCCATTAAGAATATTACAATTTATCTTATACCCAAGCATGGACTCCTTTCTTATGTATTTGACGCATTTTACTGTAGGAATCTTTGAGATTATTAAATAGTTGTTCATGTTGTTTCATATTTCCATCGATTTAAGTTAGGGTTTGTAAAATATGCAAATTTAAGGCACATGATGGTATATAGCAGCTCTTGAAAATAGCCTATAATGAATAAGATCAGCAAAGGTCCAATAGGCTATGAAGGAGGCAAGCTAGGGTTAAGTAAACAATAGTTTCAAATAGCTGAAAATGCACAGGTATTTCGAGAATTCTTCCACCTTTGATGCGCTATGTTTCTTTGCATGGGCATTTCCACCGTTTGTATTTAATGGTGCATCAACAATGTCACTGCCTCCCTCATTTTCTCCTCTTTCTTTTGTTCATCTCTTTCCCTTCCTAGAGAGTTGGTGTCACCTTCACTCTTAAAGGTAACCCTATAAAATTGTAAGGCAATATTCAAATCTAGCTTGTTGGCCTCTCCAATATGACTCTCATTTATAATCGTGGTATAAATAAGCTCTTGTAATTTATCGCAAGTGCTTGTGTAAGTGTAGGTATTGATCATGTTAACCCATTACCTCTAGGTGTAACTAGAGGATATTTTAACACATTTGATTTTAATGATAATTCACTACTTGATCCAGAAGTGTTGCCCTCGTTGTATTCATGTATTATATTGGGCCATGCTTGAATGAGTTCTGTGAAGTGTTTAACATAGGTGGTATATCTAGTCCCTTTGCGGTGGATCACATTGTCTTTTGAATACCCATCTTCAAGATAGTCCTCTCTTACACTCCTATCTGACTATCTTTTGGTGACATTGATTTGACACCATGTTGGTCGTTTATGGCTTAGCTAGGTATGCAAGGGCCTGTAGGTGGATCTACCACACATGATCTAGGGGAGCCCTAGTCTCATCACTCCTTTATATATAAAGTGTTTATCATGTTATAAAGATTGTTGCATGCATAGAAAAACATTTTTCTTATACCCAGGCATGGACCTCCCTCTTATGTATTTGGCACATTTTAGTCTGGGATACTTGGAGAATATTCTATAGTGTTTCATGCAATTTCTTATTTCCATTGATTTGAGTTAGGGTTTGTGAGATATTTAGATTTAAGGCACACAATGAGATATAAGAGCTCTAGAAAATAGCCTATAAGGAATAAGATCATCAAAGGAATAATAGGATATGAACGAGGCAAGCTAGGGTTAAGTAAACAATAGTTCAAATGGATGAAAATGCATATGACAACAAGAAATACCAAGACATCAGCCCTAATTTTAAGGTTATAATATTCAATTCATGCTAGATTCTCCCTTTTATTATTTATTAAATGCAATCCCTTCCAATAGGGAAATAACGTATGGACATAAAATTGTGTTAAACCCAAACCAACCCTAGTTATCATGAAATTAAAGAAGAACGAAAGATTTATAATCATGAACACCTATTAGTTTAGAGCCTTTATCTAGTTAGGCAATGGAGACAATTAGTGAAAGGTCAATGACAGAGGACCTTGGATGAAGAGGGTGAAAGATTGAATTTTTAAATTAGAAATGACTAGTGACTTCATAAATGGAATATTTTGATGTCAAAGGATGCATGAATCAAGTTCCTTTGATGGACTCTTGCAAAACAAATTTTACATGCCATGAAGGATCAAGATTTCAAGAAAATATATTGCACTTGTTAACATGGCATTCATAGAAGACCTAATTTCAGAAATATAACATGCAAAATGGAAGCAAATGTGACATTAAACTTACACATTTCCAATAGGAATCACTTTGTGAATACCAAAAGTCCGTCCATGCAAAAATCTCCTTCACAAGACAATTTGATCCATAAATGATCATATTACGTCCAAAAAGAAAGATAAGAGCTAACGTACCCTCCTCTAGAGAAAAAGAAGTGAGTGAATGATGATCAACAACCGAAAGTCACTCCCCTCTATTTTGTGAGGGTAAATATGTCACTTTTTCATATTTTTACAAAGAAAATCCCAAAAAAAATTGCTTGAAGTTGTAATGTTTCAAACTAGGAAAAATAGTGCTATGCAAAGCAAACAATAAAAACAACACCATAATATTGAAACATTCAGTGCACACCCATAAATATCCATGAATAACCAACGACTGAGCCAATTTATTATAATATGGGAGAAAAGTACAATAATGTGGAAGTGGTGCACCTGGGCTTGCCTAAATGGCAAGGGTGATCAACCCTAGGTGGTAATATGTCAAGCCCAGATGGCACAAATCACTACTACAATGCTTCCCTGTGCTGCCCTAGTGAAACTGTGTTGTCTGCTGCGCAGATGATGTTGGAAACCCCACCTCTGATGCTCAAAAAATTTTGGGAAATTAATGTGGGCCTCTCCACCAAATACATGGAACAACCCACGAAGGAATTGGCCAAATGTTGACATAGGAATTTTGGCTCGAATTCTCCCTAACTCCTCTAGCTTCTAGCTGAGTTGGGATCCTTGTTTGACTGCCCAGATCTGCCAGGAAAATTCTGCAAAATTAGCCCCAAGCTCCTCAACCAAAACCCACCAAAACCCAGAAAGTGTTTGGCCTGGTTTTGACCTCGGAAATTCGTCGTCCCAAGAGTTGCGCCCCCCTCCAATCACTGAAGTGTACGACCTACCTGTAAATCCATAATAAGGCCTCCAAAACACACCAAAATGGCTAAGATAATCTTCCCCAAACTTCCTCTTATCTCTCCCTGTAAATACTCGCTCCACAACTGACCCACGAATCCCGCATGTGTGCTCAGTGATGAATTCCTGGGCTAGTCCTGAGTGCTGGCAATAACACTCCTCCCAAACGGAAATCTCCAGCTCCCAAAATCCTCCTAAAGGCTAGTCTTCCCTTGTACTTCCTTCTCCAAAACTCCTCCGAGAATTACTCCTCGGAAGGCCACTAAATGATCTCCTGCGTATTCCACTACTCCACCTTTCTGTAGTATGCACTAATTGAATGATGGTTGTGTTGGGAGCTCTGAATATCCACATACAATCTCCTAGAATGATATAAAGAAACCTCACTAGGGTGGCACTCGTGGTCCACCAAAGAGAGGGTGAATTATCCGCTTGGAGAACTCGTGCTAAATAGTGAGTGGCCCAACTACACAACTAGAGCAACTAAGAGTGAGTTCAATATGTCCAAAAGATGCCAAATGAGGCTAAGCCTCCTCTATTTATAATTCATGGGCCTCTTTTCCCATGTGGGCCCCCTCCAACTAGCAATTCCACTTTCCCTCCTTAGTCATTTGAACTTCCCTCTAAAGTGGTGTGTATTTCCTCATGTGGGTGGCCCCCACACTATGCCAACAAAACATTTCAGCCCCTTTTCCCTTCCCAAGTCTTTCCCAAAAATCACATGGGTCCCATGGCCTCCCAAATTGTCAAAATTATAGAATAAATAAACCTGTAACAATTTAATTTCGGAAGGGACACTACAGAAGTATACAAATATGTTAGCCGATCTTGAGATAGCTCAAAAGCATAGTAAAAATGCCAAAATAACCCATATTGGTGGGAATAAAAACTCTCCAAAATGATTAACCTCCAAGAATGATCAATTTGCATCAAGCAAGTGATGAAATGGTTCATAGGTGCCCCTAACTCCAACAAATCATCAAATTCTAGTCAAGAAACTTTCACAATATTTAACAAATTAATATTTTGGGTTTGGCCTTATATTTTTTCCTTTTAATTTTAGCCCCCTTTAATACTATTTTCAATTGGCCATAACTTCTCACCCAAGAGGAGTTTTTCTAAGAAAAATATAGGATTGAAGAGGTATCGATGAGAACTACGCAACCGTGCTATTAGTGAGATATTTTGGGCATTTTTTCTTCTTCAAAAACTAAAATAAATTCAAGCACCTTGTTACCGCCCAAACTAGTAGGGGACCTAAAGGGGATTCCTAAAGGGAAAATGCTAGGCCAAGGGCAACAAATGGAGACTTAGCCCACTGTCACCTCAGCTAAGGCTCCCTTCTATTTATGGACTTTCACCAATGGAAGGAGACCCGTTATATGGATTCCCTGATGAAGGATGAGTCATCAAAATGATGTGGAGTTACCCAAATAATCCCTTTCCCAGAAGAGTTAGAAGGATAAGGCTTGCTTGCTTTCTAAGCAAAGTACAATGTCTTCTAGGGAAATGAAAAGGAGGATTCAAGGGTTAGGTTTATGGGATATAAGTTATGAAGGAAATTCATAATCCCTAAAATCCTTATTGCAATTGGTATCCCGGATGTTTCTTGAAGAATTGTCTTTCAAAGGATTTGGGCACAGGGAACCAAGTGGATCCGGTCTAGGATAGGGGGAATGAGTATAACAACCAATGATGTTCTTAACCTAGACAAGGTGGGGAGAGGATCAAAGAAAAAAATTTCACTTGAAGGTGTTGGTTTGACCCTATGAGGTACCATCCTTGAGGATGCTAATGCAAAGTTTGATCCCAGAGCTAGGGCTTGGCTTTTCTCCCAAATCCACCGACAAAATGGCTTCAAAATTGGAGGAGAGCTTAAGGAAACACCAGTGCAAGAGACCTTAGGAGATTGAACTTTTTGGAGGGCTAGGTTGTCGGTAAATTGATGCCCTAGGTGCCCCAACTTAGCTGGACCTAGAAGAAGGTGAAAGAATGTGATTTTTGGTGATCACCTTTTGGTAGATTACTGCCTTAATCAAGCCCTTGTTCAATTTGTGTATCAATGTTATTTATCATTTTTGGAAGTTTCATGAAGTCCTAGGCAGAGGCCTGAGTCCTAGGTTTGAAAAGGTGGCTCAAAATCTGAGGTCGCTGGCATAGAACTGCCTGACAAAGGCCACATTCGCATGGAGACCTTTCTATGTGAGCGATTGGAGGGTCTTAGTCGCAGGGAAGGCTTGTTATAGGAGCGATTGGGAATCTAGTTCAACAAAACATTAAGTTCTCTCAGGGGTTGGACAACTGGAGGGGTTGGTTGGCTCTTGAAGGTTTTGTAGCTCCTTAGAAAGGTCAGTTTGGTTTCGTTTAGTCAATTCTACTTCCTTAACTATACTTGGGGAGTTGAATCATATCATAGTAACTCTTCATCACATGTTTAACCTGTGGACTGGTTAGCTTTGGGTAAAGGTGGGAGGAGGGTGTTATAACTCTAGCATTCCATGTAAAACACTTAGGTAAGTACAGGTATTGTTTTCTTATATTGCATCTTGGCATTTATTTTCATATACTAGCTAATATTCTCTCTCCATGGTAGTTAGGCTTGTTTCTATCATACCACGGCTACATTGAATTGAATTATGGTAATGGTACCTTTGCGGAAATAATTCTTATGCGTTTAAGAAATTCATGGCATTGAGAAGAATTAGTAATAATTGAGAATATGTGTAATTCCGAGCAAGAAGGTTTGATCGGTACTCTACGTTGCAACCCAATAATGAAGTGGGATAGCTCGAGTGACTCATTCTCATTATGTCTTTCCTTCCCTAGCTATGTAATGGTGTTAAGGATTTCTTTCTTCATTGATACCTCACTAACGTCATCAAAACTCATCCCCTTTACTATTCCATGCTAGTGTTGCCTCTTTTAGCATTTGTTGTTGTGCTAGTTTTTCTAGATCTCATCTTTGTTGGTGCTTCAATAGTCCTCACAACACTTGCACCATAGTTAGATACATCTTGTTGTTATTGCCTCCTACATTCATAGGTATTTCAAGAACTCTTCCACCTTTGATGACCTTAGTTTCTTTGCATGGGCATTGCCACCATTTGTCTTCAATGGTGCTTCAACAGTGTCACTGTCTCCCTTATTTTCTCCAGTCGCTTTTGTTTGTCTCTTTCACTTCGTAGAGAGTTGGTGTTGTGAAAATTTGGAGACCCAAATTTCTACTGCAACAATTGATTAAGTATCTTCTATTTGTTAAATTACTAAACAAATTATTTACTGCATGCTACAACAAATATTGAAACTAATACACCACATCCTTCACCAATTAAATTAAATGTGGAAATAAGAAACTAAGCAAGAAAGAAATACACAACACATGACACCGTTATTTTTGGACAAATGTCCCCAGAAAAACCCAATGCGGGAAAATTATTGCAAAAGCGGAGGGTTTTTATTATTAAGTAGTAGTTTTTTGGATACAATTCATTAGATGCCCAACTGGCTATCCGATACAGAGAGAAACTGGAAAAAAGGTTAGTGAGAGAAATCTCACACTATTATGGGAGATTTGATTCTGATCAGGGGCTCGCTGGTTGGGCCTACGCTGCCTCTGCGAAGCTTCTTCGTCAACCCTATGCAAAACTGCGTCATTCTGGCTGGGCCCTGCGTAATCCCTCTGTTGACCTCCTACTTACTAGAAAATTGATCTTGAGGCCTTCCGGTCTCACACCTCGACTTCCTGCATTGAATCTCGTCTCTGCTTTGCACTCCCCGGATCTGAAAAGCTTCCTCTATTCTACTATCCCTACCCCTCACTGCAAGAAATCACCTTGATTGATTCTCTATAAACGTTTCGGCTGCCCTCTTTGAGAAAATCAATATCTTGATCTCTCTCCGATGTGTTTTCCAAATACCCTTCGAAGTCCTTCTTATAATGCTCCAATTGAGTAATTAATGGCCCATATTAGATTCTAATCAATGGCTTAGATCATTTGGACTCGATCTCCTTCTTCTTCTAGAAGTTTTACCCTCAGTTTTATTAATACCCTTTAATTATTTTAATTTCCTAAGTTTAGACTTAGGCATCCATTAGGAATAATTAATTATTTTAATAAAACTGTCTCTAGCCGAAATTTCCCAAAACGATTTCTATGTATTTTGGAATACATGTGTCCAAGCCTCCCTTCAAATTTTGAGTGTTATAGCACAATCGATGCTACCAGAAATCAACACTCCCTCTTAGCGAGGAACGAGTTCTATAAAGTGTTTAACCTAGGTGGTATATCTAAACCCTTTGTGGTCAATCACGTTGTCTTTTGAATACTCATCTTCAACATAGTCCTCTCTTACTTTCCTACTTGACTATCTTTTGGTGAGATTAATTTGACACCATGTTGGTCGTTTATGACTTGGGTAGGTATGCAAGGGTCTTTAGGTGGTTCTACAAATACACATGATCTAGGGGAGCCCTAGTTTCATCACTCCTTTCTATATAAAGTGTTCCTCATGTTATAATGGTTGCCGCATGTATAGAGAAACATTTAACTTATACCCAGGCATGGAACCTCCCCTTATGTTACTGTTATCCACTTAATTTTTCCATTAGAATATTACAATTTATATTATACCCAAGCATAGACTCCCTTCTTATGTATTTGGCACATTTGAGTGTAGGAATCTTTGAGATTATTAAATAGTTGCTCATGTTGTTTCATATTTCCATCTATTTAAGTTAGGGTTTGTAAGATATGAAAATTTAAGGCACATGATGTTATATAACAGCTCTTGAAAATAGACTATAATGAATAAGATCAGCAGAGGTCCAATGGTGGAAATGCCCTTTCTTTCTTTGCATGGGCATTTCCACCATTTGTCTTTAATGGTGCATCAACAGTGTCACTGCCTCCCTTATTTTCTTCTCTTTCTTTTTTTGATCTCTTGCCCTTCCTAGAGAGTTGGTATCACCTTCACTCCTCAAAGTAACCCTATAAAATTGTAAGGTAATATTAAAATCTAACTTGTTGGCATCTCCAAGATGACTCTCATTTTTATAATGGCGTGGTATAAATAAGTTCTTGTAATGTATCACAAGCACTCGTGTAAGTGTAGGTATTGATCATGTTAACCCCTTACCTCTGGGCATAACTAAAGGATATTTTAACACATTTGATTTTAATCATAATTCACTACTTGAGCCAAAAGTGTTCTTGTTGTATTCATGTATTATATTGGGCCATGTTTGAATGAGTTCTATGAAGTGTTTAAACTTTAAACTAGGTGGTATATCTAGTCCCTTTGCGGTGGATCACATTGTCTTTTGAATACCCATCTTCAAGATAGTCCTCTCTTACATTCCTATCAAAGGAACAATAGGATATGAGCGAGGGAAGCTAGGGTTAAGTAAAAAATAGTTTCAAATGGCTGAGAATGCATATGACAACAATAAATACCAAGACATCAGCCCTAATTTTAAGGTTAAAATATTCAATTAATGCTATATTTTTCCTTTTATTATTTATTAAATGAAATCCCTTCCAATAGGGCAATAACGTATGGACATAAAATTGTGATTAAATGTATATTTTAAGCTAAACCCAAACCAACCCTAGTTACCATGAAATCAAAGAAGAATGGAAGATTTATAATAATGAACACCTAATAGTTTAGAGCCTTTATCTTGTTAGGCAATGGAGACAATTAGTGAACGGTCAATGACAAAGGGCCTTGGATGAAGAGGATGAGAGATTGAATTTCTTCCATTTGAAATGACTAGTGACTTCACTATATGGAATATTTTGATGTCAAAGGATGCATGAATCAAGTTCCTTTGATGGAATCGTGCAAAGGAAATTTTACATGCCATGAAGGATCAAGATTTCAAGAAAATATATTGCACTTGTTAATATGGCATTCATAGAAGACCTAATTTCAGAAATATAGCATGCAAAATGGAAGAAAATGTGACAATAAACTTACACATTTCCAATAGGAATCACTTTGTGAATACCAAAAGTCTGCCCATGCAAAAATCTCCTTCACAAGACAATTCGATCTATAAATGATCATATTACATCCAAAAAGAAAGATAAGAGCTAATGTACCCTCCTCTAGAGAAGAAGAAGTGAGTGAATGATAATCAACAATCGAAAGTGACTCCCCTCTATTTTGTGAGGGTAAATATGTCACTTTTTCATAATTTTACAAGAAAATCCCAAAAAAAATTCCTTGTAGTTGTAATGTTTCAAACTAGGAAAAATAGTGCTATGCAAAGTAAACAATAACAACAACACCATAATATTGAAACATTCAGTGCACACCCATAAAATGTCTAGGAATAACCAACGGCTGAGCCATTTTATTATAATCTGGGAGAAAAGTACAATAATGTGGAAGTGGTGCACCTGGGCTTGCCTCAATGACAAGCGTGATCAAGCCCAGGTGGTAATATGTGAAGCTGAGATGGCACAAATCACTGCTACAATGATGCCCTGCGCTGCCCTAATGAAACTGTGTTGTCTGCTACGCAGATGCTGCTAGAAACCCCACCTCCGATGCTCAAAAAATTCTAGGAAATTAACTTGGACCTCTCCACCAAATACACAGAACAACCCACAAAGGAATTGGCCAAATGTTGACGTTGCAATTTTGGCTTGAATTCTCCCTAGCTCAGCTCATCTAGTTTCTAGATGAGTTGGGATCCCTATTTGACCCCCTAGATCTACTGGGAAAATTGTGCAAAATTAGCCCCAATCTCCTCAACCAAAACCCAAAAAGTGTTTGGCCTGGTTTTCACCTCGGAAATTCGTCCTCCCAAGAGTCGCGCCCTCCTCAAATTGCTGAAGTGTACGACCTTCCTATAAATCCATAGTAAGCCCTGCAAAGCACACCAAAATGGTTGAGATAATCTTCCCCGAACTTCCCCTTATCTCTCCCGGCAAATACTCGCTTCACAACTAACCGACGAATCCCCCACGTGTTTCCAGTGATGAATTCTTGCACTAGTCCTGAGTGTTGTCAATCAAACTGCTCCCAAACGGAAATCTCCAGCTCCCAAAATCCTCCTGTTGACCACTACGTGTCAACTACCCATAGCAGTACACCCCCTTTTTTTGCAAAAGGGATAGCGCTTGATCGACGTGTCCATGCCATTCAACTATCATCATCAGCCCGATTGTGTTATGGTGTAAACCCAATCTACATGTGTAAATTGTAAATAATCTTAGCAGATCTGTGTCATGTATGTATTTGCCTAGGTAAACCTAATCTTCTAGTGGTGATCTAAGTTCTGGAAGGTTTTTTGTCTCACTGACCCATGGTCGGCAGAGTTTTCCTTCAGCCTAACCCCAAACCCAGAATGGGTTTTGTCATTAGAATCTTAGGGGAATCCTAGTGTGCTTCGAATCTATGTAAAAGTAATTTGGAAATAATCCTAACTATTTGGTTAGGTTATTACAAATTGCTTGATCTGCTAGATTATATTTGTGTCGCAGAACTAGGTGGTCTATGAGGGTCTATGTCAAATGGGTTTTCCTCCTTGAGATGTAAAATTGTAAAAGTCATGATGTAAAGTGTCTTGAGGGTTAGAAAATGTTTTATCCCCTCATGAGTCGTAGGTTCTAAGTGTTTTTTTCCAAAGGCTAAGTTCTAAGGTCCAGTGAAAATAATAAAATATAAATAATAAAAAATAACAAAATTAAAAAATTAAAAATTAATTAAAAAAATTAAAATTTAAAAAAAAAATAAATAAAAATTTGAAAAATAAAATAAAATAATAACAAGTCAAAGTTTTGAGGAAATAAATGCAAAATTTTAATTTTTTAATATATTGAAATGCATTTAAAATTTCGACAGACGAGATTAAAAGAGATTTTGATCCTCATTGATGGTTGAGATCACTTTGACATGGATCACTCAAACTAGCCGTTGGGAAATTTTCCTTTAAATAGGGTGTCAGGGGTCATTTGAGATCATTCGATCTGAGAGTCTTGTGCTAAAGAAAGCTCTCTTGTAGTCATTTTTCATGTGCAATAAAGAAAGACTTTGGGGTTGAAATCTTATTGGTGTTACTCTTCTGGAAGTGTTGTAAGATGTTTTATTTTTCTGCATAATTTTGTTTTTAGCCATTCATGATAGCTTGATGAAGAGTGATTTGAAACATAGGTATCTTGTTTGGTCGCTAGGGTTTGAATGGTAGTTAAATATTTGAATATGATGGCAGGTATCTCCATTACATTTGGATTTTAGTATCGTTTTCTCCATCTTCATTAATGGTTGAATTAAGTTGTGCAGGAAATACTTTTTTTGAAGATTACCGAGCGTTCGGGGAAGTTCTCGGCTGAACCAACCAACTCCCGGATTGTGTTTTCTGAAGAACCCAGCCAGTTTTGATCTCGGGCTTATCATTTGAATTTTTCTTGTGAATACATGAAGAGTTTTCTGAAGCATCTCATAGTAAATTTAAAATTCTGAAAATATTTCTATGGCATACTAACAAATCTGGCTATTTAGAGCCTTTAAACTGTGAATAGTGTGATTATTTAACAGGTTTTAGGGTTTTTAGTTTTGTTTCTTGTACATATTTTTTCTGGGTATTTTGTTTTGTCATTGCAGGTTGCAGAGCTGAAGGTGAGATTCAATCTTGAAGCTAGATCTAGGCCCTAGAGGGTAAGATCTGGCCTCAAAGCTAGCTTTTGCAGGGGCATTTGTTTCAGATTTGGAAAATTTCATGGGGTTTCAGTCTAAAGTAGTTGATTTAAAAATCTCTTGATTTAAGGTTTCTAAAGAGGTTCAAGGTTTTCCAAGCCATTTGTTTGCTACTGCCTGAGGTTTTCATTTCATAGAAAATTTTCGAATTTTTTTTTAAGAACAGGTTGTGGGATCGCTGCTTCACCTCCAAGCAGTTTTCTCCCACTGGCAGCATTTTTTCCCTCTGCGTTTTTCTTCTCAGCTATCCGCAACAATCACTTCCGAAACCCTCATTTCCACTGTTGGAGTCCTCCCCTCCCTCACTACGGCTCCTCATCAAATCTTTCATGCATTATTCTCGCCATCTCCCTTCTGCGTGATCCCTAAAACCCCTCTGCGTTTCCTTCCCTCTTCGTATACCTGCGTGCTATCTCTTCCCCATCAAGCCTGCCAAACTGTCCACGTTTTCGCTGTCCCGTCTACCCATCTCCTTGCCACGAACTCTTGCAACGCTCCAATGCTGCCCATCCACCTCAGCAACTCCCCCATCCGCAGTCCTAACCTGCGGCCTCCTCTCCACGCTTCCATCGAGCAAGTTTTCCCTTCTTCCACGCACCTGCAAATCACATCAAATCCATGTATTTGCATTGCTAGATCCACACGCAAGCAACCCATTCACACCCACGTTGAAACTTGCCTCTCACGCAGCCTCATCCCCAAGCTCCTAATGCTGCATCTCATGCTGCCTACAGCCCTTCCAGAACCCACGTTCTCTTTTCTCCAAGCTGCCTCACGCAGTTCCTAATTTCCAGCTCCACGCATCACCTGCACGCTTTCGCAGCTTCTCACGCAGCTATGACCTGCACTCACACAATAAAACAACAACGATTTTTATTATGTCGTGGGTGAGTTTTAGAGTCAGGCATTTTAATTTAGTTTAGGTTTGAGTTAGGGATTAGTGTAGGTCCCTCTTTTTATTTAGTTTGGATATATATAATTTTTGTTCGATCAGATTTATTTGTTTTGTTTTTCTTAAGTTAGTCTTTAGTTTTAACAATTAGAAATTTTTTTAGGTTTGGTTTTGTTTTGATAATATAAAAAAATATAAAAAAATAAAAAAATCCCAAAAAGCATAAAAGATTTAATCCTCAGTTTTTTTTTTTATATTAAGTTTTTGTTTTAGATTTAGTTTATATTTAAAAAAAAAAATTCAAAAAAATGAATTTTGATCTTAAATTTATTTTTAGGTCCATGTATTTTAGATTGTTAGTTTAAAATTTTATTTTGTTTAGGTATCTTTCACTGTAAAATTAGAATTTTATTTAATTTTTTGCAAAGCTTGATTTCATTTTTGTTACTTTAAAAAAATCTATTAAAAAAAGTTTAAAAAATTTATAAAAACTAAAATATTATGAAAAAGGACTAATTAAAAATTGGAATTTTTTTTTAAAGCCTTTTTTTTGTTGTGTTATAGTTAAATGTGCTTAAATGTTTATATTTGAAGATTAACTATGTGAATCTGGTTAGCATTTAAATTTTATGGTTTAAAGCATTCAATTTTTAGAAATTTAATTGTTGGATCATTATTAAAGCGTTGTGAGTTTATTGAATAGCTTGTATTGCTTGGGATATTTGATGATAAATGATTGTTTTACAAGGTTAATATTTCTGCAACATTTAATAAATAATCGTTTAATCATTAACTCCATAAAGCACTGGTACATTAATTTCTAAAATCAATCAGGTGCTAAATTGCCTTGCTGTGTCTCCCACCCAGTTGGTCCTTCTTTTTCCCATAGGGTCTACCCCCCTTAGCCTGTTTCAGGGAGACGGCTTAAACGGAGGGATCGGGGATCAGGGTGTCAGCCCCCGGTTTGAGCGTTGTCGTGCTACCTGGACAATCTGTGTGACAACACCTCCTAAAGGCTAGTCTTCCCATTTACTTCCTTCTCCAAAACTCCTCCAGCAATTGCTCCCCGGAAGGCCACTGAATGATCTCCTACGTATTCCACTACTGCATCTTTCTGGAGTACGCATTGACTAGATGATGGCTGCGTTGGGAGGTCTTAATATCCACCTGCAATCTCCTGGAATGATAGAAAGAAACCTCGCTAGGGTGGCACTCGTGGTCCACTGAAGAGAGGGTCAGTTATCCGCTTGGAGAAATGGTGCTAAACAACGGGTGACCCAGCTATGCAGCTAGAGCAATGAAGAGTGAGTTCAATATGTCCAAAAGATGCTAAATGAGGCTGAGCATCCTCTATTTATAATTCGTGGGTCTCTTTTCCCATGTGGGCCCCCTCCAACTAGCAATTTCACTTTCCCTCCTTAGTCATTCGAACTTCCCTCTAAGGTGGTTTGTATTTCCTCATGTGGGTGGCTCCCATGCTATGCCAACAAAACATTTCAACCCC
>APFE030024695.1:0-24921 GCA_000404065.3 Pinus taeda
GATCCTTGTATCATCTAGTGACATCTAGTCCCTACTTTTCCAGGATAACCTTAAGCATGAGATTGTGAGAGGTCGTTGAATCAAGCATTGCATCGTGTAAAATTTTATCATGAATGTTTAAAGTAATGTAATAAGTAGGTTCATTACTGTAGGGCCAAACATTATTTATGGTTGATCATCAGATACATTAACTCTATCTGCATCTTCTCCTATATTTAAGTCTTTCATCACTTGTGACCTGTATAAAGTTTTATTCATGAGTTCTCTTAGAGGAATTGATATTTTAATTTTTTCTAATTCATGTTCTATACTAAATAATGTTTGAGTTCTGTTCAAATCGTGGGCATCTTGTTTTTAAACCAAATCCTTTTGGGAAATATATATTTGTTCGCTCGCAGAGGGACTATCAGTTTGAGTTGCTTTGAGTACAGTATTAGATGTTTTCTGGGTTGGAACATCTACATTCCTTTTAGCAAGAATGTTAAGGTTTTTCTTGGTAGGGATATAAGCTAACTTTTTATTGGGTGTATCAAAACTCTTTTTAATAGGATTATCAACAATTTTACTTACTCGTTACAATATGTTTCCTATGTACTTCCTTAATTTCAATTTTCAGAACCTTTATTTTTAATTTTTCTTTATCCTCGAGATCTACTTCATATTTTGATAGTACGAAAATATTTTGTTCCTCTTGAGTAATAAATGTAGAATCAGTTTCATTTACTCCCATTAAATTGATTTGAATATCATTCATGTCTTCATCTATTTCTCCCTCCTCATCTGTATTTTTTTCTTGAAATGGCAGTCTAACTTGCTGATCTGGACCTTTTTGTTCGCTTTGTTTGATCTGGGGTGGATTTCTCCTAAAATTAGGATTTCTTATTTGGGGAGAAGTTTGGTTTTCTCTAGTAGGTTACCTATCAGTTATACTTATTCTATCCAACATCCTTTCGATGGTTGTATGTAGATTATCTATTTTATAACTTGTTGGAGAGGAGGAGGAAGGTTCCTCTTTGATAGTGACCCTTCTTTTTGTTATTTTATTTTTTTGCTAATAAATTAGCCTTGACTTTAAGGGAATTAGCTTGCATTCCCTCTAAGTTAGTCTGTTCTGTCTCTCTTAGCTGATATGCCATATCCACATCAAATCCTTCTGGTAAATGAAGAAGGTCCAAGCCTGGTGGAGGTTTAATAGAAGGTGGAATTACATTATAAAATATGTTAAACCCATCATAATATTCTTCCATGGTCTCATTAGGTACTATTTTCAAGTTTTTATATTCTTTAAGAAAATGAAGAGGATTCTTTTTTCCCCAAATATCTAAGAAAATATGATGAAAGCCATCAAGATCAGCTCTACTAGCTATTTTTAAATGTTTAAACCATTTTCTTACCTATCCACCCAAACATTGGGCGAAAAGTCTCTTATTTACATCATTTTCATCCACCTCCTAAAGATCAAAGAAATTGTTCATTTTATCAACATGTTTTTATGCAGTGATGGCACTCGTGGCATCAAATTAAGGAATTCTAGTTTAATAATCTTATGACATAGGATATAATTTCCCAGGAAAGACTAAGCGATCATAACGAGCAACTATGTGGCATTGAATAATAGATGTTCTTATGGGAGGTATAGATGCAATATTTCTTCGGATAGATTGGGTCATTGTCTGTGATAATATTAGAGAAGTAGTGGATATTATAGAAGGGGTGGGACTAATTGATACACGATGAATAGATTGAGAGGAAATAGAATATGATGCAATAGTTAGGGATGAAAATTCAACAGATTGTTGAATATAGGCTTGATATATAGCTTGATCAAGTACCAATATAAGATCTTGTAACCTAACAAAACTATTTCCTCTACAAAACTTTCAAAATTAGTCATGAATAGACTATAATCTAATGGTAAGTCAAACTGAATATCCTATATGGTGACAAAATTTTCTCAAAGAGAATTTTCTATAGAAAGGGACTATTACTTTGACTTTTAGCTAAACTTTCTTTCCTTATCAACTTTTCAGGATCATCTAAGATTTTGGGAGGTTTCGAATTATGATGAGATCCACCATGAACTCTTTTTGGAGCCATATCTTAAATATTAGACCCACCAATCGATTATTTACATAGTTTACAACCCATGAACCTATATTTCTAAAATTTGAATCATTAGTTTTACTGAAAAACGTTTTCTAAACTAGGAAAATGAATCTTGTAAAAATGAAATGAAAGTTTCTTCATGTCACTAGTATGGTGGCCAGAATGTTATCATTCTGTGATTTCTGAGCTTGTTAGACAAACTACAAAGATAACCATGAAACCAGTTTGGAAGCTAGGATCTAGCCTGGATAGCTTCAAAGAGGTACCTCTCTATAAAATTTAGATTTGTTTGTTTTTAGCTCTCAGGTTAGTTGAAATGTTTAAGGTTTGATTTGTAAAGTGGTTTGTATTGCATTGTTGGTTGATGTATATATTACCATTAGGCTATGGAGTCTCTTCCTTAAAGTATGGATCACTTTCAGTATTTTGCAGATAGATTTCACAGGGTGATGTAGCCAAACTAATTGGATCCTTTAATTTTAAGTGGAATGAGTAAGAAGAAGAGAAAATATTTGAATTAATTAAAGAGAAATTAAGAATTAGTTTACCTAATCTCAGTTGAAAACATTGAAATTATTCATATCCATAATCAGAGTGTACATCTAAACAATTTTTTTCATTCAACCTTCTATTGAATAATTCCGATTAAAAAACAAATGTGTATGGTAAACAAAGAAAGACAAACACACAAGATGATAGATGGACTTCACCAACTATCTGACACATGAATCCTATGAAGGAGATTTCTATATTACTGATAATTCCACTAAGAGTTGCAAAATATACAATGGATTTATTCTGTACAAAAAACACCCTATAATACTTCAAAAATAGAAGCATTTATGAGTTTATTTACAAAATATTCTATCAAAACTGATCTGCATGTATTTTGTGAACTTCTAAAACAAACTCTATCTAGTTACAAAATATAGGAGACATAAAACTACTTATATTGGAAGCCCTAGCTTTTTGAAACTGATGAATATCTGGCCCTTGAATTTATGTTGCATTGTTGGTCCTGTGTTGAAAATAATATCATCTTTTTATTGCAGTAAATCACACAATTTATCACAATGTTGATCACTTGGAATTGACATCTTAAGTGGTTTTCCGTATACCTCATCAATTTCATTGTATTTGGTAAAAGTTATCTTGGAAACAAAGATATACTTAATTTCATGCTGGATGTCTAAATGATGTGCTAGTGCTTCTAGAAATGCACTCCCTCTTATGCTGTAATTTTCTGCTATAAAATTATTATTGTATTTGGTAATGGTCATCAATTTCTGGCTATAAATAGGTCATGTATTAAGCTTGTCATCTATCACTAGTAAGCTGGGAAGTCCCTTTTTCTACCAGACTTCCAATTTGCTAAAGAACCTTTGTACACTAATGTCTAGAGCTTGATATTTTTCTTCGAACTGACTAATTAAGTTTTTCTTCATTAGCACCTTTCTTAGCTCTAGTATTGTCTCACTCCTATCCTCGATTTCTAGTTCTTCTAGCTCCTGTATATTTTTGGAATTAAGGAATTTAATGAAATATGTAGCTTCACTTGGTTTATCACCTAACACTTCTTCGATTTGTTCAATCGATTCAATGGATATCTCAATTAATTCCTTCTGCTCAAATATGATCTGTATGGAAGGCTAGAGTTATACCATGGCTTCATTTATATATTTCCAAATGTTCTCCTTAACCTGGCCTACGGTATTACCCATGATAGTCTCCTTCTCTATTTGTTGCATTCTTTGGGTAAGTCTATGGGATTTCTACACTTCTGTTAGGAGAGATTTTTCATATACGGTTTTCTGTTCTTGTAGGGTCTTTACATCCTCCCCCAATTTTTTGATTTCTTCTCCTTGCATATTTTCCATTGAATGGACTAGTTTGATAGAATCATTTGAAGTTGATGCAGGGGGTGTTGTATAGGTGGATACTTATATTGTTGTAGTTGATGTAGAAATGCCTTTTCTAATTATTGATTCGAGAGGCACTGTATCAAGAGGTACTAGAGAAAGCTGAGAATTCTTCTCTATTTCTTAGATGAGTTTTTCCATCTCTGCCTTCATTTTGTGTACCTGAACATTGTGTTCCATGATGAGCATGAGTATATTTCCTTTCTAGGTTTCAACTTCTCCTATTTCATTAGCTTGAGGATCTTTAGTAGCTGCAAATTTTAATTGTTTTCTGAGAGAAGCTATGATTAGATACTTCTTTTTTATGATTCCTTCTACTGAATTTATGTTACTTGGATCATACCCTACTTTGATAACTATATCTTCTAAGGATTTTATCATATTATCCTTATCCAAAGAGGATTTGTTTTCAAGTTTTAGCTAAGATTGAATATTATTTAAAGATACCTGCAATATGGAAGTAGTCATTATAGTATGTGTGAATGTCGAGTAAACAATCTCTCTTGTTTTCCTATGCATGACCATCTGGTCTAAATTATGGACACCCTTTGCTTCAACCTAAAATTTCGTTTTCTTATAATCTGTTGCTAATTGAGTATGGGTGAGCTATGCTTGCAAGAATTCCATCTTCATTCTTCCCTTTCCTATGTCGAATGCTAACATACAACTTTTCTAAGTGGTGGAAGTTCGCTCTCAAAGTTGTGTGTAGGTGTTCTTGTTGAGATCTTCATTTATTTTCTTGATCTCTTTATACTTTTCAAAAATGTTTAACTATTTTTTCCTTTGGATAATTTATGATGCTGGAGTGGTTTCGAAATTGGCTTGTGAAAATGATGAAGTTAGAGACTATGTAGATATATCATCTAAATGTGATGGACATAGTGGACCTTTTAGAACTACTGTAAATTGTCCTTTCCCTTCTTCTTCTTTTGAAAACCATGTTCTAGGATTCTTCTTGGTTTTTTTGTATATATTTTAAACTCCTTTAATGACACCTCTATGCTCGAAGGTCAGTCTTCTTCTCTTTGTATTTTCTATGTCTTTTCCTGAGAAGCAAGAGGATGTGAAGTGTTTCTCTGAAAAATTTGTCTCTCTGCCTCTTATAAAGTGTTTTTTTCCCACGAAGCCTAGTTCATATACTTCTCAATTTCTAGTCTTTTAGTATATACATATGGTGTACTCTTCTGCTCCACCCTACGATTTGAAATTATATTAAATGGGTCATATGACCAGGGAAAAATTAGGGAAATTTCATATTTTTTAGAATGTCCTCTCCTTCCTAGCCTATTGTCCTACTATTAACGATGAAAGGTTCAACCTGCAATTTTATACTGAATTGTGATTTATTTCTGGTTGAAACAAAATGAACCTCATCAGACTGGATCAATTTTATACTGAATTGTGATTTATTTCTGGTTGAAACAAAATGAACCTCATCAGACTGGATCATTTTCCTTATGTACTCCACGGAAAATATCCTCATTAGAATAAATCTAGGTAACTTATAAGGTGGCAATTCACACCGATATACTTTGATTTCGGTGTAGTTTTGGTACAAGTACCAGTCGCCTACCTTTACTTGCTCACTAAGATGCAAGGTCCTCTATATTCCTTGACTAACTCTAGGCTTTTTGTGATCAGTCAAAAAGTAGCTAGATGCATAAACTGATCTATGAAGTCCTTGAAAGTATATTCCTCTGAACTTATTTTGAGAATGGTTGTTCAAAATAGAACTAAGTGTGGCTCCCCCTACTCATTGAGTTTCTTCACTGCAAATGTGAGTTTGTCTGCTTCGAAGAATAAAAACATGTACATTAAAACATAAGTATATATAAAAATTCCTTGAGTTTGGAGCTTAAGAAATGGTTCATGGATCCTATCAACAACAAAATAGTTAAACTCAAACATAATTGAGGGTGATTCTTCCGTGGAAAATATGGAAAAAAAACATAATATGGGTTTATCTACCCATTCATCAGAATACTAGCCTAATAAACATGAAAACTATCGAACATGGAGGGTATTTCTTGGGTAACTATGTATCCTCATGGAGAAAATTTAGCTTTTGGTATAGTTCATTTAGGGCCTCTATTGAGAAAGGATTGGAGACACTATTTCGAGGAATGTGCATCACTTGTTGGATGGATTGAGGGGTAGCTATAAGAAAAGCCTCACTAATGGGGTATATTATGGCTCTTTGATTAGGTATGTAGTTGACTTTACATTTGAGAATAAATTTAGGAAAATAATTTGTTTGGGGAAACATGTAAAGGGATAAATTTTGATTCCTAGAGGAAGTTTTCATCACTTTGGTCAAGGTGAATATCTTTGATCCGATTATGCATCTCAAAAAAATCAAATTCGCACTTTCTTTACGAGATCTTATAATCTTTGTAAACAAGGGGAATGTGATCCAAGTCAATGGGTGAAGGGATCATCGGGTTTTTCAGCACTAGTGTCAGTCTTACTATTAGGATCCATATTAAGAAATTTCAGGAATAGAAAGATAAAATAGTGGAGAAAATTGATCGAAAAAACCTGAAAAGGAGAAGGTTCATGCTGATGGTGAAGACGATATTGCATATGGTAGTCCTCTATTCATATTCATTCGAATTGGTTTGTTAGTTGTGAATTTTTATGCTTGTAGAGTTCATAGATATTGAGGGGAAAAATGTCGTAAATTACAATGTTCTTATAGTTGGGAATGCATCCATTGTAAGCGCGGGCACATTAGAGGGATTAATAGTAGTTTAGGAGTAGGAAATAAATTTCTTAATAGATAGGGGATAGGGGGATGGGTTTTGCAAAGGGAGTGGTAGAATGGGTGTGGGGAACGTTGGTGGGAAGGAATGGTGGTTAGGAAGTTTTTTAGAGGGGGCTTGAGCGGTATATGGTATGGTTGGTGGGATGCGAAGAAATGGGAGGGCGACACATATGCATGGGGTCAAACGAGGAATCCACCTTTTTAAACCCACCCTCCATTCATAAATATTGACAAGGGGGGGATAGAGGTGGGTGGGGTGGAAGGCCTACAACATCATTGATCCTGTTGCAAATGATGATCCATGCCATGATCATTGTGGAGGTTAACACTCCATGACAAGCAAATTTTTTGCTTATGATTTTATAACATGAGCTCCAAAATTTGGATAAAATGTATTTTACACCAAACCTAAGATGATCCAAAACATGAATTTTGTTTATTCCAATCTCTTTCCTTTCCATTTTCCCCTAGAGTGAGGTTAAATTTGACTGACGAAGGTTGCATTTAGAGGTGCAAACCCTTGTTTTATTCATTTAAAAGGGAAAATTATCTAATCTAGCTGCAACCTAACCATTCTAATTCATTGATCCAGATTAAATTTTTAGATCAATTTATTCACCTAATCTACCTAACTATTTTTAGACAAGTTCTAACTATTTGGAAAAATCATTTTCTCTAATCTAACATCAGAAATTGAAGTTTGTTTGGACATTATTAGACTGTACGTTTAAAACAATGAATGCTGATTGTGGCATTTCTAATGAAGCTGCACACAACATCATAAATTTGTTACCAAAACAAACTATTTCATTTTAGTGGCATTTGAATTTCCATCACTTTCACAAGTTATTTTTTTATGGGGTTATTTTATCATTCCTTTTTTTATTCTATTTTTTCTTTCCTTTTCTTTTTCATATACCCTCTTTTAATTTATATCTATATCTATATATATATGAAATCATTTTCAATATGAAATATTATTTACAATTGAATATACTAAAAGAAATATCCAATCATCATTTGATCCTATGAAGCATAGGACCCTAAAATGTAGCGAGATAAACAATACAACAAAGTTGCAGGCTCAGTCATCAACAATCACCCTTAGAAATAGGGCCAACAATTCCACTAGTTTGAAGATTTCTAAGTTTCTGTACTATTTTTGTGATTAGTTGTTAGATATTTTTGGGATTCTATCTTGTAGATATTTTGTAATAATTTCTATAGGTACTTCATTATCTGAATTATGAAGTGTTGGGATTAGTTTTGAAGAAAGGAATTATGTTGTAAAGAAGCTCACAAATATATCATTGGTCATATTTTAGTAATACATCACAAGCATGACATCATTATTGTGTCAATTTGATTTGTGAAGTACATCTTTCTCTGTTAAATGATTTCATTGCTTTTCATATATGTTTATGAAATCTAAATTATTCTAAGAAGAGTATCAACAAACATTGTTTAAAGGTACACTCAGTACCTGGCTTATGAATAATTCTATGTTTTCTACTGAAAATTGAAAACGGAATTCTTAATTACTTTATTTAATAATTGAATCTCTAAATATCTTCCTCTCTTTCACACCATACATCTTTAACAATCCAGTGAACTTGCCTTACCTGCCGTATAAGTTTAGCCTATAAATTTTACATTTTATTAATCTAATCCTATGACCGTTTTTTCCAATGGCATAATTCCACTATCTCAACCAACAAAAAACCTAAACCTCAAAATGATAACTAGCATAATATCATCAGTAAAATAAAACTAAATCATAAGGAGTGATTCGTCTCTGAAACTAGAAGGGACAGATTCCCAGTTTCCAAAGAGGTTCTAAGGTTACCTCACTAATTTACTTTGCAACGTAAAAAATTACGGAGTGATAACATCCTAGCTACCATACTAGGGACAAGCATATCTTCATTTGAAATTTCATTTCCCTCGTTCAAAAACTTTATTTCAACAACATTTAAGATTTATTTTTAGAAATACATGTTTTGAGGTTGTAAAATTTGTACATATTTGAAATTTGTTTTTTAATATTATATAGATCTAGCTACTAAAATAATTCATACTAGAGCTCATCTAGATATGAATCCTCCCAATATCTTAGATAAGCTTGAGAAATTGATAAGAAGAAAGGCTAGTTTTAAGGTCAAGGGAGTAATAGTCCTCTACATAGAGCCAATTATTTTCCACAGAGTTTCGTTACCATAGAAAATATTCAATTTAATCTACCCTTTGAACTCAGCTTGTTTAGAACTAAGCATGAAAGCGATGCAGCTAAAACTATCATTGATGAGTTGATGTTAAGACCATACATATCTGAAAATCAATCTATAGACCATGATTTTGACAAACAATCTCTCGAGCAGTTTGAAAAATTATAAGACATAGAGATAGACCTTGACCAAGCTATCCAAAAAGCCTACATCCAGAAAGTAGTTGAACTTTCATCCATATCATTCTTTTTTTCTTCTCCCATCACAAAATATTTACATCATGTTTCCACTAGTTCCACCTCCTAAACAATTTCCACTACCCCCCATCAACATCACAAAGTGTAATACAAATTGTCTTAATCTATTCCAAATGTACACCTCACATAGGATCATCAATTGTTCATCCCCATATACCAGTCATGGAAGCTTGGTATGCTCCCGTAGTTTTACCTACCCAATTGCATAACATTCCTCAAGGATATCAAAGTAGGATTCGTCAATTGGATGGCACTCGTTGCATCACTACATAATAACACGTAGATAAAATGAATGACTACTTTTACCTTTAGGAGGTTAATGAAGATGTGAAGATGAATCTTTTTTTTGAAAGCCTTAATGGAGAGGTAAGAAAATGGTTTAAATATTTACCGGAATCTACCATTAATGATCTTGCTACCTTTCATCAGTCTTTCCTTAACATATGTAAAATTAAAAATAATCCCCTCCAGGTTTTAAATGAATATAAAAATCTAAAAACAGGGTCTAAAGAGATTGTTGAAGAATATTGTGATAGGTTTAATCGAGTTTATAATGCCATTCCATCTTCTATAAATGCCCCACTAGGGTTATCCCTTATTCATTTCCAAGAAGGATTTGATGTTGACATGGCCTACCAAAAAGAGAAAGAGACCCTACCACACTTGTAGAAATGCAAAGTAACATTGTCAAAGTAAAGGCTAATTTAGTCAAAAAAATTCAAAGGAACCTTCCTCCTCTTAATTAGACTTAAAAATAGACAACCTATTCAAAACCATGGAAAGAATGATGGAGAGGATGACACTGGTTGATAGAACCCCTCCTAAGAATGACAAAGAAAATTCTCAAAACAGAAAGAAAAATGTGAGGAGAATTCCACCTGTGATAAAATAAAGGGAATAGTGGGGCCCTAATGATCACCAAATTAGGCCTCCTTTCCAAGAAAACTATGCCAAAAAGAAGTGGAACTAGAAGAATATTCATAGGAAAAAAAATTAATTTGTTTCAGAAGACATTACTTGATCATATCTTTTTTACTAAAGAAGAGAAAAAACAATTTTGGCTTTCATAACCAAAAACAATTCCATTAGAGTCTGAGGAATACAAACAAGGTTATCAAAATACCATAATGGAAGTAGATAGGAAACATAAACTCAGGAGTATAAAGATGTTTGATACTCCTTCGAATAAACTCTCTTATACTCCTTCTAGCAAGACTACTCATAATCAAAGGTCGAACATATGTTTTGATTTTGAATTGTGATTTCTTTTCGGATGAAACAAAATAAACCTCATTAGAGTGGATCATTTTCCTGATGTACTCCAAGGCAAAAAAAATCATTGGAATATATCTCAATAGCTTATAAGGTGGGATTTCACACCTATATACTCTAATTTTAGTGTAGTTTTGGCACAAGTACTAGTCACCTATCTTTACTTTCTCACTGAGATGTAAGATCTTCTATATTTCTTGACTAACTGTAAGTTATGTATGACTGGTTAGCAAGAAATTATTTAGATGAGCACACTGATCTATGAAGTCCTTGAAATTATATTCCTCCAAATTTATTCTTACAATGGGGGTTCAAAATATCACTGAGTGTGCTCCCCCTGCTCATTGAGTTTCTGCATTGCAAATGGGAATTTGTTTTCTTGGAAGAATAGAAACATGTACATTAAAACATAAGAATATTTGAACATTCCTTATGTTTGGACATAAAGAAACTCTCCATGGATCCTATCAGTAAGAAATTGGCTAACATCAAACATAACTGATTGTTTTTCTTCAGTGGAAAATATGGACAGAAAACCTAAGATAGGTTCATCTACCCATTCATTAGAATAGTAACCTAATAAATATGAAATCATTGATATGATTTTCTTGCCTCTTTCTAGCAATATTGAAGAAGGAGAGGGAGGGTTTTTCTTAGGTAACTATGTATCCTCAGTGAGGAAAATCTCAAAAATCCTAGCCCTTTAGGGAAAATTTAGCTTTTGGTACAGTTCATTTAGGGCTTGTATTCAAGAAGGAGTGGATGCACTATTTGAAGGAATTTGCATCATCTGTTGCATGGATTGAGGGGTAATTGCAAAAAAAAATCACTAGTGGGGGATATTATGGCTCTCTTATTAGGCATATAGTCGGTTTCATTTGAGATTAAATTCAGGAAAATAATGTGTTTCGAGAAACATGCAGAGGGGTAAATTTGATTCCTAAACGAAAATATCATCCCTTTGGTTAAGGTGAAGATCTTTGAGCTAATTATGCAATCTCGAAAAAATTGAATTTGCAATATGGTTATGAGATCTTATAATCTTTGTCAACTAGGTGAACGTGACGTAGGTCAATGGGGGAGGGATCATGGGGTTTTCAGCACTAGTGTCAGTCTTACTTTTAGGAGTCATATTAAGAAATTTTAGGAATATAAAGACAAAAAAGTGGATGAAATTGATTGTGAAAACCTAAAGACATAAGGTTGATGGTGGCAGTGAAGATGATATGGAAGTTGGTATTCATGTGCTCATATTCAGTTAGATTGGCTTGTTAATTGTCAATTTTAGGGCTTGTAGAGTTCGTACACAGTAAGGGGAATAATGTTGTAAACTATAGTGTTCTTATACCTAGGAATGCATTCATTGCAAGCATGGGGATGTTAGAGGTATAAATGGTAGTTTTGGAGTGGGAAATAAAGTTTTTAATAGATAGGGGATAGTGGGATAGGTGTCACGGAGGGAACGGTAGAATGGGCGCGAAGAATGTTGGTAGGTGAGAATGGTGGTGAGGCAATTTTTTAGGGCGGGTGAGCGGTGTGAAGAAGCGCGAGGGCAACATCTAGGCATGGGGATAGACACGCAAACCACTTTTTCGAACCTCCCTTCCATCAATAAAGCTAGATAGGGCAGGGGGGATGAAAGGCCTTGAGCACAATTGATCTGGCTGCAAACGATGATCCATGACTCGATCATGGTATAGGTTAAAACTCCACAACAACCATTTTTTTGGCTTATGACTTTACAACATGAGCTCCAAACTTTGGATAAAATGTATTTTGCACCAAACCTAGGATGTTCCAAAACATGATTTTTTTTATTTCAACCTCTCTCCTTTCCATTTCCCCCAAACTAAGGTTAATTTTCACTGAGAAAGAGTGCATTTAGAGGTGAATACCCTTGTTTTATTTTATTTAAAAGGGAAAATCATCTATTCTAACTCAAATCTAACCATGCTAACTGATTGATCCAGATAAAATTTTTGGATTCATTTATTCACCTAATCCACCTAATTGTTTCTAGCCAGGTTTTAATAGTTTTGCCAAATTATTTTCTCTAATCTAACAACAAAAATGGAAATTTGTTTGAACATGATTAGACTATATGCTTCCAACAAGCAATGGTGATTGTGGCATTTATAAACAATTTGCACACAACATCCTAATTTTTTTGACAAAATAAACTATTTCATTTCATTGGAATTTGAATTTGCATCACTTTGACACTTTACTTTTCCATGGGGTACTTTTATCATTTATTTTTTATTCTATTTTTTTATTCCTATTTTTTTTTATTTTTCATATACCCTCTTTTCATTTTTAATTTTATTTATATCTTTTTTTGGAAATCATTTGCAATACAAAATGTTATTTACAATTGGATACACTAAAAGAAAATATTCAATCATCATTTGATCCTATAAATATAGGACCCTAATGTTGGGTCCAGCTAGGGATGGCACCCTCCTAGTGAGGTGTCATGAATTGTTGACTAGTAGCCTTGAATCCTCTACTTCAGTGTTTTATTGCATCTGATTGTTTTTGTTGTAGTAGTGGACATGGAAAACATGGCTGACTAGGAAACTCTATCCACTCATGTCCTTTAGAAAAAATGTATTATTGCCCCTGTAAGCATGGATTAGGTAAGGTCCCATCCATAAATTATCAATTTTTCCATGCTTACATTTTTCTTCCCTACTTGAATCCCATTTCAAAATATGGTTCCCTATCTCACAATTACTTGCTCTTAGCTCTATTGTCATAAATATTATTGATATTTTCCTAGACTAATTGAGTTCTATTTTGAATTTCTTCTCTTGATTTTTGCAATTGAATTGTTTGATTTATTCTTCTTTGTAGGTCATTTGGTTCGACCTACAATTCTTGCATCATTTTCAAAATAGGGATACCTAATGGAGTTGGAAAAACAATATCCATTCCATAAAATAATTGCTATGGAGACATTCGAATTTATTTCTTTGTGGTAAGTTTGTTTGCCCATAATCCATTTACCAACTTGTTATGCCATGATTTCTTGTTATCAGGCAACAATTATTTAATGATATTAACAATAGTTTTGTTGGAAGAATTTGCTAATCCATTTCCCTTGGGATAATATGACATAGAGTGTCCCAAAGTTATTTGATATTTGTTGCAAAATTCCACCATTCTTTGATGTGAATGTTGTTGCATTATCTGTGATGATTTTCCAAGGACATCCAAATCTTGAAAGAACATTATTTTATAAGAATTTAGTGATTACTGAATTAGAGGGTTTTGTAGTAGGTATAGATTCAATCAATTTGGTAAAATAATTGGTGGCTGTAAGAATCCATTTATGTTGGGTTGAAGAGAAAGGATGAATTTCTCCAATGAAATTTAGACCCCATTGTTGAAAAGGAGTTTCAACTGATATGGACTTCAAGGGTAAATGCAATAGTTTCATTTTAGCATTAAATATCTGGGATTGGTGACATGAGATATCTTTCACATGGGCATCAAAAAATAAGGTTGACCAGTAAAAACCAACTCTTAATATCTTATTGGCAGTGGTATTTTGTATAGGTGTCCTGCACAATATCCTTCATCAAATTCCTGCATTACTTTATTTGCTTTATATTTCAACAAGAAATTTAGCAGAACTCCTCCAACATATTTCCATTACAAATTATTATCTATAATACAAAATTTCATGGCTTTGAGTTTAAGAAATCTCGATTTAGTTTTGGTCAAACTATGAGTAGCTTTTAAATGGTGTAGAGAAAAATTAAGGTCTACATACCAGGGAGGGGTAGAAAAATCCTCTACTACTTGTGGATTCACTGACTCTTATGTTTCTTTGAGTATAACTACAAAATTTATATCCAAATCATGTAAATTAGATTTAGCCATCAATTTATCTAACCCTTGACCTTCATTGAGCTTGGTAGGTTTGATTTCAATGTCATATTCTAAGATAATGACAATCCATTTACCCCTTTTTCCATTAGGACCATTTTGGGTCAGTATGTTTTTTACCACAACTTTTGGAACAAAAGCAATTATATGTGAATGAAGGATATAAAATCTAAAATATTTTCTTTCTTTTACTAAAGAAAATTATTTCTTTTCCATGATGTTGTACTTTAGTGTAGCACATCTTAATGATTTACAACAAAAAAATTAGGTTTTCATGTTCTTCATTATTTTTGTAACAAAATTGCTATAATAGTATGCTCAGAAGCAAATGTGAAAATCAAAAAATATTTTGTGAAATTACGGTTGATCAACGCATGAGCTTGGGTTAAGGCTTCTTTTACTTTATCAAATGGTTTTTTGGCATCACTGTTCCACTTTACCTTAGTGTATCTTCTCAACGTATTTGTTATATTTCTTAGAATCTCTGCTATATTAGGAATAAATCTCCTCAAAAAAATGATTTGGCCAATGAAATATTGGACTTCCTTTACATTTATAGGGGTATTTATTATTAAAATAGCGTCAATTCTTCTAAGGTCTATTCTAATTCCCTCTTTTGAGACGATATGTCCTAGAAATTTTCCTTCTTTTAAGCCAAACAATGTTTTCTTTGGGTTCAAGGAAACACCAAATATCCTACATTCCTTAAACACCGTTCTTAAATGGAGCAAGTGTTCTTCATCTATTTTTGAAAAAATAGTGATATCATCAATATATACGACTATGAATTAGCCCATTTCATCTACAAAGGTAATGTCCATTTCTCTTTGAAAAGTGGCACCGACATTCGTCATGCCCAAAAGCATATTCACATACATTAAAGTGCCCCAAGGTGTAGTAAGTTATGTCTTTTCTTGGTTTTCAGGATGTACTAGGACTTGATTATAACCAAAAAACCATCTAATAAAGAAATTCTACTAGATCCAAGCACCTTCTGCAAAATGAGATCCATCTAAGAGAAAGGGTAGTTATCCATCAAAGAGGGATTATTAAGAATTTGGAAATCAATACAAAGTATAATTTCCCCAGTGTTTTTCCTAGTTGGAACTAAATTTGATACCCACTTAGAATATATCAATGATACTATGATCTCAACATCATAAATTCTTTTGACCTCCTTTTCAATTAAGGACATGAGCATTGGGTAGATCCTCCTAAGTTTCTATTTAAAAGGCTTTTGGTCTTCTTTTAAGGGAATATTATGATGTATAATGTTGGTGTCATAAGATTTCAAATCTTCATAACTCTATTCAAAGACATCTATGAATTCTTTGAACAAGTTGATGTACTTTTATTTTCTTCTAGGGTATGGATTTGGATAATTTAATCATCTTGTGTTCTTTCTCAATTTCGATGTTACATTATTCAACTTCATCTCTAGTACGTTCGGTTTTAGGGTTTTTCTATAATCATCAAAATAAATAAAAAACCCTCAGACTAATCCAGTAGGAAAAACATTGTCTTTCAATTGTAAAATTTATGATTCTTATTTTTCTTGATCTATTTCTTTCAACTATAACTTAGTTTCAACGTTATGTACACTATCTTCTATATCAATATCTACATCTATATTAGAACATCAAACTCATATTTTGATTATAAAAAGATTTCAATATGTTCACCATTTCCAAAGACTTGCAAGTATCTCGTAGTGTCTGGTATAGTTGGTCTATTTTTTACTTCAACAGTATGTTGGTGACTAGGACGATATGGAATTTTACAAGTACTAGTTGAAGTAGCAAGACCATCAGCTAGGATGTTTTCACCTATAGGGACCATAGACAGGCTATACTCAATGAAAGGTTCAAGAAAATCCAAAACAACATTCCTATATGCCCTCAACCTTGGATGTTTGGTAGAGTATTCCCCTTTAATATGTTTTATTATTAGTTTAGAATCTTCATGAATTGAAATTATCTTGGTTGCTAGCTTATTTAAAATTTGTAACCCTAAAATTAAAGCTTCATATTCAGCTATGGTATTAGTACATTGAAAGTTTAGGTTATATGAATGGCATTCTCAATGACGAGTTTATGAATTTGAAACCCATACGCCTACCCCTGATCCTTATTTATTGATATCCATATCAAATCTTAAATTCAATAAATGTTCATTTTATTTATCATCCTATCATATATGTTTTCAATTCCTCAATATCACACAAATCAATTTCCAGATTGCGATTTCGTCACGTATGTTTCCATCATTGTACAAAATAAAAGAATCAAGGTCTCAATGGATTGAATATAAGGGATAATTGTCGGTTTTATCCTAACTAGTAACCATAAATTTGAGAAGTTTCTCCCTATATAGTCTTCTTTGTTGAAAAAATACTGGAATGGTAGCATAGGTCATATCCATTTGGAGGGTCCCTTGGAGTTTAGCTCCGCATAAGCGAGATAGCAACATATAGTATTTAGGAGGTATATCAAAAACAACTATGTCCATTACCAAGCTCTCGACTACTATTTGTACCAAGTTGACACATAAATCCTTAATGAGCCCAAGGCATTTTACTTTTCTTAAATCAAACAAATATAGATCCCTATATTGTCTAGTGACGTCTAGTCCCAATTTTTCCATGATAACCTTAAGCATGAGATTGTAAGAGGCCCCTGAATCAAGCATTGCATCATGTAAAATTTTATCATGAATGTTTCAACTAATGTAACAAGCAACTACATATCCATCTTGGAGTTTTCCATCAACTTCAGGCCTAGACATTATTTATTGTTGATCATCAAATACATTAACTCTATCTGCATCTTCTCCTATATTTAAGTCTTTCATCACTTTTTATCTGTATGAAGTTTTATTCATGAGTTCTCTTAGAGGAATGGATATTTTAAGTTTTTTTAATTCATGTTCATACTGAATGATGTTTGAGTTTTGTTTCAATCGAGTGCATCTTGTTTTTCAATCAAATACTTTTGGGAAATATATTTTTGTTCTCTCATAGAGGAACTATTAGTTTGAGTTTCTTTGATTACAGTATTAGATGTTCTCTGGGTTGGAACATCCACATTCCTTTTAGTAAGAATGTCAAGATTTTTCTTGGTGGGGATATAAGATAAATTTTTATTGGGTGCATCATAATTCTTTTCAATAGGATTATCAACCATTTTCCTACCTGTAACATTATGTTTCCTATGGACTTCTGTAATTTAAATTTCCAAATCTTTATTTAAATTTTCTTATTCCTCGAGATCTATTTCATCTTTTGGTAGTAGGAAAAGGTTGTTCCTCTTGAGTAGTAAATGTACAACCATTTTCATTTACTCCCATTAAATTGATTTGAGAATTATTCATGTCTTCATATATTTCTCCCTCAGCCATATTTTTTTTCTTGAAATGGTTGTCTAACCTGCTGATCTCGACCTTTTTGCTCCCTTTGTTTGATCTGGGGTGGATTTCTCCTAAAATTAGGATTTCTGATTTGGGAAGAAGTTTGGTTTTCTCTAGCAGGTTACCTATCAGTTATACTTATCCTATCCAACATCCTATTGATGGTTCTAAGTAGATTATCTATTTTATAACTAGTTGGAGAGGAGGAGGAAGGTTCCTCTTTGATAGTGACCCTTATTTCCGTTATTAACTTTTCTTTTTTAGCTAATAAATTAGCCCTGAATTTAAGGGCATTAGCTTGCATTCCCCCTAAGATAGTTGGGTCTCTCTCTCCTAGCTGATATGCCATATACACATAAAATCCTTCAGGTAAATAAAGATGGTCCAAGCCTGGTGGAGGTTTAATATAAGGTGGAATTACATTATAAAATTTGTTAAAACTATCATAATATTCTTCCACAGTCTCATTAGGTACTATTTTCAAGTTTTTATATTCATTTAGAAAATGAAGAGGATTCTTTTTCTTCCACAAATATTTAAGAAAATATATTGAAAGCTATCAAGATCAGCTATACTAGCTATTTTTAAATGTTTAAAAAAATTTCTTACCTCTCCACCCAAACGTTGGGCAAAAAGTCTCATATTTACATCATTTTCATCTACCTCCTAAATATCGAAGAAATTGTTCATTTTATCAACATGTTTTTATGCAGTGATGGCACTCGTGCATCAACTTGAGGAATTCTAGTTTAATAATCTTAGGGCATAGGACGTAATTTCCCAGGTAATACCAAGGGATCATAATGAGCAACTATGTTGCATTGAATAATAGATGGTCATATGGGGGGTATAGATGCAGGAGTTCTTCGGATAGATTGGGTCATTGTCTGTGATACTATTGGAGAAGTAGTGGAGATTATAGAAGGGTTGGGATTGATTGATACATGATGAAAATATTGAGAGGAAATAGGATATGATGTAATAGTTAGGGAAGAAAATTCAACAGATTGCTGAATATAGGCTTGATATATAGCTTGATCAAGTACCCATACAAGATCTTCTAACCTAACAAAGTTTGGGAGGCTTTGTTGATATAAATCAGGTTCAACAACTTGACTTGCGATTTATAGGGTTGGATTAAGGATTTATCGATTACTATTTCATCTACAAAACTTTCAAAATTAGTCCTAAATAGACTATTTTCTAATGGTAAGTCAAACTGAATATCCTATGTGGTGACAAACGTTTCTCGAAGATAATTCTCCATAGAAAGGGAGCTATTACTTCCTTGACTTTTAGCTAAACTTTCTTTCCTTATCAACTTTTCAGGATCATCTAAGATTTTGGGAGGTTCTGAATTATGATGAGATCCATCATGAACTCTTTTTGGAGCCATATCTTAAATGTTAGACCCACCAATCTATTATTTACATAGTTTACATCCTCTGAACTTGCATGTCTGGAATTTGAAACATTATTTTTACTGAAAAACATTTTCTAAACTAGGGAAATGAATCTTGTAAAAATGAAATGAAAGTTTCTTCGTGTCACTAGTATGGTGGCTAGAATTTTATCACTCTGTAATTTCTGAGCTTGTTAGAGAAACTACAAAGGTAACCATGAAACTAGTTTGGAAGCTAGGATCTAACCCTGGTAGCTTTAAAGAGGGATCTCTCTGTAAAATTTAGATTTTTTTTTTTAGATCTCAGGCTAGTTGAAAGGTTTAATTTTTGATTTGTAAAGTGGTTTGAATTGTATTGTTGGTTGATGTATATATTACCATTGGGCTATGGAGTCTCTTCCTTAGAGTGTGGATTACTTTCAGTATTTTGCAGATAAATTTCACAGGGTGAAGTAGCCAAAATAATTGGATCCCTTAATTTTAAGTGCAATGAGTAAGAAGAAGAGAAAATATTTGAATTAAGTAAAGAGAAATTAAGAATTATTTTACCTAACCCTAGTTGAAAACATTGAAATTATTCATATTCATAATCAGATTGTACACCTAACCAAATTTTTTCCTTCAACATTTTGTTGAATAATTCAAATTAAAAAACAAATGTATATGGTAAACAAAGAAAGATAAACACACAATACAATAGAGGGACTTCACCAACTATCTAACAGATGAATCCTATGAAGGATTTTTTTGTATTACTAATAATTCCACTAAGGGTTGAAAAATATACATTGGGTTTATTTTGTACAAGGAAAGCCGCATAATACTTAAAAAATGGAAGCATTTACGAGTTTATTTACAAAATATTCTATCAAAACTGATCAAGATGTATTTTGCGAACTTCTAGAACAAATTTTACCTACTTACAAAATATAGGAATCATCAAACTACTTATATTGGCATCCCTAGCTTTGTGGAATTTATGAATATTTGGACCTTGAATTTCTTTTGCATTGTGGGTCCTCTATTGAAAATAAGATCATCTGTTTACTCCAGTAACTCACACAATTTATCACAATGTTGATCACTTGGAATAGTCATGTTAAGTAGTTTTCTGTAGACCTCATCTACTTCATTGTATTTGGAAAAAGTTCTCTTGGAAACAAAGATATACTTAAGTTCATGCTGGATGTCTAAATCATGTGCTAGTGCTTCTAGAAACACACTCCCTATTATGTTGTAATTTCCTGCTCTAAAATTATTATTTTATTTGGCAATGGTAATCAATTTCTTTCTATAATTAGGTCATGTATTGAGCTTGTCATATATCACTAGTAAGCTAGGAAGTCCCTTTTTGTACAAGACTTCCAATTTGTTGAAGAGCCTTTGTACACCAATGTCTAGAACTTAATATTTTTCTTCTAACTAACTAATTTAGTTTCTCTTGGTTAGCACCTTTTCTACCTCTAGTATTTTCTCACTCCTATCCTCGATTTCTAGTTCTTCTAGCTCCTATATATTTTTTAAATTAAGGAATTTAATGAAATACATAGCTTCACTTGGTTTATCACCTAACACCTCTTTGATTTGTTCAACCGATTCAATAGGTCTTTCAATTAATTCCTTCTTCTCAAATATGATCTGTATGGATGGCCAGATTTATACCATGGCTTCATTTACCCTTTTCCAAATGTTCTCCTTAATTCGGGCTAGGGTATTACCCATGGTAGTCTCTTTCTCTATTTGTTGCATTATTTGGGTAAGTCTCTAGGATTTCTACACTTTTTTTAGGAGATATTTTTCATATATGTTTTTTTGTTCTTGTAGGGTCTTTACATCCTCTCGCAATTTTTTTTATTTCTTCTCCTTGCATTGACATATTTTCCATTGAATGGTCTAGTTTGATAGAATAATTTGACGCTGATGCAGAGGGTGTCTTGTAGGTGGATACTCCTATTGTTGTAGTTGATGTAGAAATTCCCTTTTTAATTGTTGATTCAAGAGACACTACATCAAGAGGTACTAGAGCAAGCTGAGAATTCTTCTATGTTTCTTAGATGAGTTTTTCCATCTCTGCCTTCATTTTCTTTACCGGAGCATTATGTTCCATGATGAGCACAAGTATATTTCCTTTTAGGCTTTCAACTTCTCCCATTTCCATAGCTTGAGGATCTTCAGTAGCAGTAAATTTAAATTTTTTTCTAAGAGAAGGTACGTTATGATGCTTCTTTCTGATTATTCCTTCTACTAAATTTATGTTACTTAGATCATACCCTACTTTAATAACTATATCTTCTAAGGATGTGATCATGTTATCCTTAGCCAAAGAGGATTTGTTTTCATGTTTTAGCTGAGATTGAATATTATGTAAAGATACCTACAATATGGAAGTAGTCATTATAGTATCTGTGAATGTCGAGTAAACAATCTCTCTTGTTTTCCTATGCATGACCATCTGGTCCAAATGATGGACATCCTTTGCTTCAAACTCAAATTTTGTTTTCTTATAATCTGTTGCTAATTAATTATGGGCGAGCTATGCTTGCAAAAATTCCATCTCCATTCTTCCCTTCTCTGTGGCGAATGTTGATATACGCCTATGCTAAGTGGTGGAAGTTTTCTTCCAAAAATGTGTGTAGGTGTTCTTGTTGAGGGCTCCATTTATTTTCTTGATTTGTTTATACCTTTCAAAAATGTTTAACTCTTTCTGCCTCTGGATAATTTCTGATGCTGGAGTGGTTTTCGGGTTGGCTTTTGAAAAAGATGAAGTTAGGGACCCTGTAGATATATCCTCTAAATGTGATGGACATAGTTGACCTTTTAGAACTATTGTAAATGGTCCTTGCCCTTCTTCTTCTTTTGGAAACCTTGTTGTAGGATTCTTATTGCTTTCGTTTGTATATATTTTAAACTCCTTTGATGAGACCTCTATGCCCGAAGGTCATGTAGGAATTTACAGGGTAAGTTCCTCAGACAGAACACCAAAAGGACACCGCTCACAAACAGAGCATAGACCAATACACCATTATTTTGATGTGGTTAAAACCCTCATAGAGGGAAACAGTCCACGGCCTGTGCCAACGTGGATACTACAGGCAATTTATTAATAAAAGAATGAAAATTTACATAAGATTCTCTCATGCACGGTGAACCTACAAATGATCCTTTGCCTCTTATAAACTATTTTTTTCCCACTAAGCCTGGTTCATATACTTCTCAATTTCTAGTCTTTTAGTGTGTACATATGGTGTACTCTTCCGCTCCACCCTAAGATTTGAAATTATATGAAATGGGTCATATGAACAGGTGAAAATTGGGGAAATTTCATCTTTTTCGGAATGTCCACTACTTCTTGGCCTATTGTCCTACTATTAAAGATGAAAGGTTCAACCTACATTTTTATTCTGAATTTTGATTTATTTTTGGCAGAAACAAAATGGACCTCATCAAATTGGATCATTTTCCTTATGTACTCCAAGGATAATAACCTCACTAGAATATATCTAGGTAACTTATTAGGTGGCAATTCACATCCATATACTTAGATTTCAGTGTAGTTCTGGTACAAGTACTAGTCGACTATCTTTACTTGCTCACTAAGATGCAAGGTCCTCTAGATTCCTCGACTAACTCTAGGCTTTGTGTGATCGGTCAACAAGTAGCTAGATGCACAAACTGATCTATGAAGTCCTTGAAAGTATATTCTTTTAAACGTATTCTTAGAATGGTGGTCCAAAATATAACTAAGTGTGGCTCCCCTTGTTCATTGAGTTTCTGCACCACAAATGGGAGTTTGTCTGCTTGGAAGAATAAAAACATGTACATAAAACATAAGCATATATAAACATTCCTTGAGTTTGGAGCTTAAGAAATTGTTCATGGATCCTATCAGAAACAAATTAGCTAAATTCAAACATCATTGAGGGTTATTCTTCCATGGAAAATATATACAGAAAACCTAATATGGGTTCATATATGCATTCATCAGAATCTAACCTAACAAATATGAAAAATATCAAATAGGGAGGGTTTTTCTTGGGTAAATATGTCTCCTCATGGAGGAAAATATCAAAAATCCTATACCTATGGGGAAAATTTAGTTTTTGTTATAGTTCATTTAGGGTCTCTATTGAGAAAGGAGTGGAGGCACTATTTCGAGGAATGTGCATCATTTGTTGGATGGATTGAGGGGTAACTGTAAAAAAATCCTTACCGATGGGGGCTATTATGGCTCTTTGATTAGGTATGTAGTTGACTCTGCATTTAAGAATAAATTTAGGAAAATAATGTGTTTGGGGAAACATGTAAAGGGATAAATTTGATTCCTAGAGGAAAATATCATCACTTTGGTCAAGGTGAATATCTTTGAGCCAATTACGCAACTCAAAAAAATCAAATTCTCACTTTCGTTATGAGATATTATAATCTTTTTCAACAAGGGGAATGTGATCCAAGTCAATGGGTGTAGGGATCATCGGGTTTTAAGCATTAGTGTCAGCCTTACTTTTAGGTTCCATATTAAGAAATTTTAGGAATGGAAAGATAAAATAGTGGACAAAATTGATCACACAACCTAGAAAGAGAAGGTTGATGGTGATGGTGAAGATGATATGGCAGATGGTAGTCCTCTACTCATATTCAATCGAATTGGTTTGCTAGTTATTAATTTTAGTGCTTGCAGAGTTCATAGATATTAAGGGGAACAATGTGGTAAATTACAGTGTTCTTATAGTTGGGAATGCATCAATTATAGGCATGGGCACATTAGAGGGATTAACAGTAGCTTAATAGTTGGAAATAAATGTTTTAATAGATAGGGGATAGGGGGATGGGTGTTGCGAAGGGAGAGGTAGAATGTGTGTGGGGAACGTTGGTGGGAAGGAATGGTGGTTAGGCAGTTTTTCAGAGGGAGCTTGAGTGGTATGTGGTATGGTTGGTGGGGTGCAAAGAAACGGGAGGATGACACATAGGCATGGGGTCAGATGAGGAATTAGCCATTTTCATCCCACCCTCCATTGATAAATATTGATAAGGTGTGGGGGAGGGGGGACAGGTCGGTGGGGTGAAAGGCCTACAACGTCATTGATCCAGTTGAAAATGATGATCTGCAACCTAATCGTTGCGGAGGTTAACACTCCATGACAAGAATTTTTTTTCTTATGATTTTATAACATGAGCTCCAAAATTTGTATAAAATGTATTTTGCACCAAACCTAAGACAATCCAAAACATGAATTTTGTTTATTTCAACCTCTTTCCTTTCCATTTTTCCCTAGAGTAAGGTTAATTCTGAGTGAAAAAGGTTGCATTTAGAGGTGTAGACCCTTGTTTTATTTATTTAAAAGGGAAAATTATCTAATCCAGCTGCAACCTAACCATTCTAATTCGTTGATCCAGATTAAACTGCTGGATTAATTGATTCACCTAATCTACCTAACTATTTTTAAACAAGTTCTAACAGTTTGGAAAAATTATTTTCCCTAATTTAACATCCGAATTGTTTGAACATTATTAGATTGTATGTTTAAAACAAGGAATGATGATTGTGGCATTTCTAATCCAGCTACACACAACATCCTAATTTTTTTACCAAAACAAACTATTTCATTTCAGTGGCATTTGAATTTGCATCACTTTCACACATTATTTTTTATGGGGTTATTTTATCATTCATTTTTTT
>APFE030024698.1:4006-32480 GCA_000404065.3 Pinus taeda
AGGAGGTCTTTTCATTTGTATCATCCAAGAATTGTTCATTTATGTAATGTAAAGGAGGTTGCCCCCTCGAAGAGGCTGAATTCTAAGGCATTGATCTCTCTTTTCTATCTTTTCTTGAGATGGTTTCATAACATGATGAGTACAATATATAGAAGCGTTTTTTGATGACTTGATGTATATCTGATCCATGATGATGCCTTGATATTTCTTACTGATATATGCAATGATCAAATATGACAGTGAACAAGTGGAACAGGTTCAGGGGGAGAACATGTTATGCTTCTAATAAAGTATTGTTGGCATTATGTTTAGAAGTATTTGGTACCTAATCAATGATGATGATTCTTATGTCGCTAAACTGTTTATATGATACATCTTGCTATGTTATGGTTATGAGTTTCCCATGATGAAATCTCAATTGATACTTGTATTGCTTGGGGTTACATGGTTGTTATTCAGATCAGATTCATGGATGATTGTGGATGACTTTTTGATGATGCATATAGTACATATATGTTTCTTACATGGTGATCTTCATAAGGACAAGGAGAAATACAAAGCTTGAGCACACAACTTCATCATTTGATGATAAAACACTCATTTCTTGTATTCTAGTGTCATCATGCCTTCAAAGATGCATATGGTGTAGTTATGATATAGGATTCCTATAGCTCTTGGCTCTCACATCATTGAGGATTGTTTTTGTTGATGGTATCAAGAAAGCTGGACAAATGACCATGTGCTCATGGTTTTATACATAGTTGATGGATACACATTTGATTACTTAAGTTGCATATTGATAAATATTGTTGGTTAGCACAGGTCTCATGAAGACATAGCTATTTGAAGACACGGATATTCAAAGACATGGCTTACTTAGTCACATAATGATGATGAGTTCTTACCTTATGATGATAGGTTGATACCCACAGATGTTGATTGATGCTTATCAGATGTGGGATGTTCCCTAGTGATGATACATGGTTGATATATTGAAGGAAAGATCATGCAGTTCTTGATGATGATGTTATGATCATAGATGATGACTATGGTGTTTTCACATACATATGATATAATGTGAAAGATTTTGTGCTATTTTTTGGAGATATGACATATGCCTAGTTGATTCATGGAAGGTTATGATAAGGCTCTTTTTACTAAGGAAATGAAGCAATTTGATCTTGATGAGATCAAGAGGATGAGTTGATATCTATATGTGGCATACTTTGTCACAGGTTGATGATATTTACACTGTCATATCTTGGGATAATGATGAACATATATAGGTTGTTGGTTTGGATGTTGTTGACAAATGCTTATGGTGCAAATCATACATTGTGTATGAAATTTTTTGATGACTATCATGGTCTTGTTTAGGTCTTTTGTCTCTGTTCAAAATGTCATGTATATCATTTGATGTAAAGGTCATGTAAAGGCCCATGATGTAACAATATGTCTCTAGTCTTTTAATGAGTTATTTTTGGTCATATGATGTAATTTGTACCCCCACTATGCATGGGAAGGATGATGTAATAATTGCTATATTTCAATCATGTATAAACAATTGGTATATCCCCAATTGGCTGGGTCGATGAGTCAAATTTGGTATATCCCCACTTGGTTGGGAGAATGATGTATGTATGAGTCATTGGTGATAGGAAGGTCAAACTCACATAGTTGAATTATAGAGTCATGTTATTCTTTTGGAAAATATTTGCAGTCTCTGCATGTGCTCAGGGGGGGCATGGATGATATAGTGCATCTCAGCATGAACAAAGGGGGAGTTCAATCAGAGAATTCAGCATCTGCCTAGAGGGACCATGATCAATGTTTATATTCAGCTATTTAGATATGAAATTCTTCATTTTGGTCATCCCTTTGCCCTTTATATCAAAGGGGGAAAATATCTTGGTCTGCCCTTTGCCTTGATGTCAAAGGGGGAGAGTATTTTGGTGTTGCTTGTTATCTCTAACAGTTTCTATAGCTTGCAGTAATCAACACCAACATGGTTGCCATCAAGTCCAAAGGGGGAGGTTGTTGGCATTATGATGCATGTGTTGTACTTGATGGCAACCCACTTATAGCAGAACAACTCACTTGTGTATGTTAGCTAGATGAATCTATGGGAAGTTCAAAGGAATCAGTTCAGAAGTAATGTACAAAGGAAATCACATTATAACAAGTCTATTTAGAGGGAACAAAGTAATGATACAAAAGAATAGGATGAAGGAACAAAGGACTACACATCAAAATCAAGAAGTTGAATAAAAAAAGGAAATTTTCAGGTATGTTAAGTTATATACGCAAGTTCACTGTAGAAAAAGAGTGTATACCCACAGGTTAATAGAACAAAAGAAACATATATGTACACACGCACTTTCATAGAAGGAAAAGCACTAATGAGATGAAAAACTAAGGTTTGGTCCAAGGTATTTAGTCCAAGGTATTTTGGTCCAAGGTATTGACCCAAGGTATTTGGTCTGAGGTATTGACCCTAGGTATTTGGTCCAAGGTATTGGTCCTAAGTGGTTTTGGCCCAAGGTATTGAGAAAGGCCTAAAACTATATAAGGAGGAGAATATCATTAGGCCATAGTGTGCAAGTATTGAATATCTTATGAAGAGATAGATCATATATGCAGGTTATGAGCTTCTAATGATTTTCTTAATCTGATCGAAGGATGCACCTATGTTGTTGATGATGGTTGATGGATTGGGATCATAAAGCCTGAAATGAATTATCATTATGTGGTTTGATCATGGATAGTCTAGATCTAAATACGGACACATGTTTTATTCTATAAATGTTATGATCTATGTGTGACTGAAGTCTGGAATAAGTTTCAAGTTAGTATTTGCAGATGTGTATGCTGCTTCACTTTGGTAAAAGCGCATATACACACTGGTTCGACACATCAAAGTAGCGTATACATTATGAACTATGATGTTTGAAGTTGTAGTTGGTTCTGGTTGCTGATGCAGAATTCTAGGTTATGCTTTATCTTCGAGTGACTACATTCTGGTGATAGTATTCTGAATGTTCTCATTGATTGATTGTGATTTGCTTCAATGATGATGAGATCTAATGATGGATCAGGATCATAATGACTTATCATTATGTGATCTAATAATGGATGGGCTGATCTTATTGTTAATACATGTTTTATCCTTTACATGTGATGATCTGGGTATGTCTAAAGTCAAGAAGTGCAACGAAGTTATAAGTAAGTATTTGCAAATCTATACGCTGGTTCTCTTTTGATGAAGTTGCGTATACACACTGATTCAGCTCTTCCAAGTAGCGTATGCAAAAGCAAAGCTTGATGTTCAAGGATGATTGACCTATCAAACTAGTACTATTGTTTTACTGTTGTTTGTCAATTATGTCTTCTTAGATCTGAAAGTAGAACTGAATGTATAAGGAAATTGAGTCTGATTGATTGATTGATTGAGAAGGAAGGGTGACCCTTGTTGCTATTTGTTTAGAACTCTGTAATATGATAGTAGATATTCATAATGTCATTGATTGGTACAGTTTGTGGTTCAAAAGTTTTATGATTCAATATCTTTAGAGATATACGCAGGTTGGCTAAAGGAAGTAGCATATACACGTAGTTTGGGTTCAGCCAAGTAGCATATACACTTTGATGCATGGTTTTGAGGTTACAACTGGTTTTGAATGATGATGTAGTGTTCTGGGTTCAAATCTATGTACTGGTTAAGTGATCTATCTGTTCCAGTTGATTGGTTGAAGTTGATTAAGTATGAATGAATGGTTGATTTAGTTAGAAGTTCAGAGGTTATTAGTGATTGATTGAGTTTGGTTGATTCAGAGAGTGATGATTGAGTTTCAGTGATTGTTTGATGCAGATGTATTTGATGGTTGTATTGCAATGGTGATTGATTCTAAGTTTCAATGTTGTTGATGGGTCTAGAATGAAAATTGGATGAAACGAGGCCTTCATGTATATTATTGTGTACCAGGAGCATCCAGTCTAAAAATTTATGAAACGTGATCCCTAGAGGAAGAAAGAAGGTTGTAACCTTCTTCTAGTCGGTGCCTACGTACTAGTAAACATATCAGCTAGTACAAGAGCTAGGGGGTTGTAGCTCCCTTCCAGTAGAAGCTGGAGAACAAAAGAAGGTTGTGATATTCTGCAGGTAGAAGCCTACATACTGGTAGCTCCCTTCCAATAGAAGCTGGAGAACAAAAGAAGGTTGTAATATTCTACAGGTAGAAGCCTACATACTGGTATGAGTCCGCAGCAGTACAAGATTGTAAACAGATTTTCTTATTAGTAAAAGAAGATAGAGACGACAACAACAGGTGGTTTTCACCCACATTGGGTTTCCACCTTAAATCTTGGTGTTCATGTGTGTTTCTTATTTGTGATGGTTCATTCTGTTATTAACTGCACATGGTTATTGTTTAATGTTTAATAAAGTACTGATGCACAAATTAAAGATCAACATATGATGAATTAATTGAATCATAAGTTCACTAGATATACGTTGGTTGCCTTAAGAACAGTTGCGTGGACACACGAGTTCCCTTCACTAAATTAGTGTATATAAATCTGATTATGGAAATGAAAAAGTTATTGATTTGAAAATACTGATTCACCCCCCCTCTTAGTATTATTTCCAACATAGTCAAGAATATTCAAAGGCTTTTTTCTTGTAAAATCCATTAGGAGTCTTATATGATACTGATAAACTTTACTAAATCTCCCTTCACATGTGAAATGCCTTTGAATCACCTCTAGTATTTTACTATAGTGGTCCTATAGATAGCTCCTTGGAATAACAAACCCATACCCCTCCTGGTATTGTGGTTTTAGTAAGAATTTGAGATGAAAAAATCTAACTCCATACCCTTAAACCATTCCTCGCCATGTAAAGGGATCCCAATGGCATCAAATATTGATTGGGTTGTAACTGGAAAAGCAAGTGCTCCAACCTTTGCCTGCAATCCATCAAAACCCTTGGCAGACTCTTTAGTCACTTGTAGATTGTACCCCTGAATCTTTTCACAAAACCTTAAACACCCCATCTACTCAAAATCTACTCTGATGGCCAGGTATGCATTAATAATTGTGGCATATTATGGCTCAAACCAAACAATAGCACCTCCCTTGTGCTTCTTTTGCTTTGCAATTGACATGAATTATTTTTGCAGTAGTGAATAGTCTAGGGTTTTGTGAAGGAGAATTGTTCACCAGTTTGCGAGAAATGTAGCGTTGTGTGGAAATGCAGCTCCCATGCCTCCTTTTCAAAAGAAACCAACATGAACACACCACAACTTTCGATGGGAATGAAGAAGAACAGTGCAATGTTGAATGAAGACAGAAGTTCAAAAAACCTTCCAAAGTGACCTAGAGAAAAAATGATTGTAATGATTGTGATTTGAAAGTGGAAATGATGAATGTGCAACATTTCTTGGAAAACGCAACGCTTGAGGAAAGGAAATGAATTTTCCTTTTGACCATTTTACTCCTACTAAGGTCATAACCACTCTTGAAATAACATCTTGATTGACTTGACAGAACCTCCAAATTTGTGCCCAATCCTTTGTCATAATTGTTTTGATGTAAACTCGATATCTATATTTGGGTGACTAACTTATGATAACCAAATTTTGATGACATGACCCCTCACTACTCTTCCATGGTGACCCAATGACTCCCTATGATTACCCCTTTAATAATTAAGCCTTGTGACTTTAAACATTTGAAGTTTTACAAATTAGATAAACTTTACATGACAATTAAACCAAACCTAGACCTATTTAAGCCATAATATAAGGTAATCATAACTAATATTTACAAATTGACCTCAGATAAAATAGAAAGACTAACATGACCAATATTCCTATAAGATAGGACCCTAACATGGTCTCCATTGGGGATGGCATCCTCCTTTTGAAGTGCCAAGAACACTGTAGACTAGCAACCTTATCCATTGGGTGCTTTATCGACTTCTAAATTTGACTCTCGACTAACTAGTGACTGAATTGAATTTTATTACATATGGTAGTAGCTCATCATAACCTTAGGGCCTTCACTTAGGGCTTCAAATTTTGATGGAAACCACCCACACCTACATTACTGAAAACTAAAATGGTATGTGCAATGATGTGTTCAAACCAATTGAAATTTAATTAAAATAGTGCTTGATGAGCCTGCCATTGACAGACCCTCCAGCAAGTAGTTCCCATGTCAAATATTTCAGAAAATAAGCATCGTTTCCATGAAAAGTTGTGATTTTATAAGGCCCCTTCCACAAGCTTTCAATTTTTTTTTGCTTTCCCTTTTCTTCATTTCGAGCATCCCATATCAGCACAAGGTCATAAATATTAAAATCATCAATCTTTATCCTTTTATCATGAATAATCTTAATCTTTTCCTGGATTAGTTGAATTTTATTATAGACCTCCTCTCTATTCTATTGTAATTGTATCATCTGATTAATCCTCCTCCGCATATTATTTGGTTCCACATATTCTTCATGCAATAATTTCATTACTAGAACCCCTAGGGAAGTGGGAAAAATTGCATCAACTCCATAAACCAATTGGAAAGGAGACATCCCAATTGATTTTTTGGTACTTACCCTATCATCCTATAATGCATTGATTAACTTCTTATGCCAAGTCATTTTGTTCTCCTGCAAAAAATTCTTTATGATATTCATTAAGCTCTTATTAGAGGACTCAGCAAGCCATTACCCTGTGGGTAATAAGCAATAGAGTGACCAAGTACTATATTATATTTATTGTAGAAATCAATCATCTTCCTAGACTTAAATGCAACATCATTATCATTAATAATCTTATGAGGATAACCAAATCTAGAAAGAATTTTACCTTCTAGGAATTGAATAATAATTGAATTTGTGGCATGCATGGTCAGAAACGCTTATATCCACTTAGTGAAATAATCTATAGTTGTTAAGATCCATTTATGTTGATTTGATGAAGTTGGATGAATCTCCCCAGTGAATTCTAACCCCCACTGCTAAAAAGGCACCTCCACTGAAAATAGATTTCAGGGGTAAAGGTAAATTTTTCTTTTTCCCTTCAAACATCGGATACTCATGATAGCGAGAAACCCTTTTGTAAACATCAACGAACAATGTATGCCAGTAGAAACCAAATCTCAAAATTTTATTATCTATGATTTTCTAGAAAAGATGCCCCCTATAGTAACCTTTATGGAACTCCTTAATTATTTTATTCGCCTCATATTCCAACAAAAAGTTCAACAATATACCTCTTACATCTTTCCAATATAAATACTGATTTAGAACGTAAAATTTAACAGCTTTCAACTTAATCAACCTTGCTATTGTTTTCGCTAAACTAGTTGGAGCTTGTAGGTGCTGTAAAACATAAATGATATTAGTGTACTAGGGGGAAGAGAGGAACCTTTCTAAAACCTATTGAACAACTTCTTCATCATTGTCTTATGATTGGACAACAATGAAATTAATGTCCAATGCATGAAGATTTCACTCAGCTATCATTTTAGCTAGTCCTTGACCTTTTATTAGTTTAGTGGGCTTAATTTCAACATCATATTCGAAAATGACTACTATCCACTTACCTCTCCTTCCTTATGGGTCATCTTAAGTGAGAATCTCCTTCATTACAACGTTAGCAAAAAAGGAAATTATGTGAGAATGAAATATGTAAACCCTAAAATACTTCAAAGCCTTTACCAACGAAAAATCTTGCTTCTCCATTATGTTATATTTTAGAGCAACATCCCTTAAACCCCTATGATCCTCCTGATTTTTATGCATAGATATTGTTGCAATAGTGTGCTCCGAGGCAAAGGAAAAAATGATGAAATATTCTATGTTATCAGGACTATCCAAAATAGGAGCATGAGTTAAGGTTGAATTTACCTCATTGAATGACCTCTTTTCTTCAACACTCCATTTGATTTCATTGTCTTTTCTTAACATATTTGTGATGGCCCTTATGATTTCAGTAAGATTTGGAATAAATTGCCTCATAAAATTTATTATGCCAATAAAAGACTGCACCTCCTTTTTATTCCTTGGGGTGTCAATCTTCTAAATTTCCTAAATTCTACTTGGGTCAATTCCGATTCCATCTTTGGAAATTATGTGTCCAATTAACTTACCTTATTCCATTCTAAAAATGGACTTCTTTGGGTTTAAAGAGATACAATACTTCATGCACTTATTAAAACAATCTTCAAATGTTGCAGGTGATCTTCATCAAATTTAGAATACACAGTAATGTCATCAAGATAAATAACAATAAAACTATCTTTCTCATCAACAAAGGTTATGTAGATAGCCCTTTGGAAGGTTGCCCCTGCATTCATCATTTCAAAGGGCATATTTACATACATAAATGTCCCCCACGGCGCAGTGAAAGTTGTTTTATCCTGATAATCCGAATGTACCAAAATCTGATTGTATCTGGAAAAGCCATCAAGTAATGAAATCCTCCTAGAACCAACTACCCGTTTTAATATGTGATCCATATTTGGCAAGGGGTAATTTTCTTTGAGAGACACCTTATTAAGGTTTTGGAAGTCAACACATAGTCTTATCTCTATGATATTTTTCCTTACTGGAACTAAATTTGACAGCCACTTAGAAAACCTCAAAGGGATAATAATGTTGCATCAAAAAAAATTCTTACCTCCTTTTCAATTGTGGCAACAAAACAAGGTTGATTCTCCTTATCTTCTACTTGAATGGTTTCTATCCTTCCTTGATAGGAATGGTGTGTTGGATGATGCTCATATCATAGGCCTTTAAGTCTTCATACCCCCATGCAAAGACATCATAATATTCTTTCATGAGATTAATATATTTCTGCTTCTCCTCAGGAACTAAAGATTTAGAAAGTTTCACAATTTTAGGTTTGTCTTCAATTCCTATGTTACAGTCTTCCACCTCAATCTCAATAGGTAGTCTTTTAGGCTTATGATCCACATCATTGAAATCAAACAATTCCTCCTGTGGGACTAAGCCTCTCAGGATCACATTATCTTTCAGTTGCAACACTTCAAGGTCTGATTTGTGCTTGTCAAGATTATCCCTGGTTTGATTTATGTAAACTCCCTCTTAATCATTATCAAAACTATTTCCTTCATCAATGTGTAGATTTGAAAACTCTCCTTTCACTTGCAGAAAATTGTCTAGTTGTTTATCATTATCAAAAACTTGCCAATACCTTATATTGTATGGAACAAGTGACATGTATTTAACCTCAATTTTATACTTCTTGTTCAGATGAATGGGAATCTTAAATGTACTTGTTGATGTGGCCAATGCATTAGCAATTTCATTTTGATCTCTAGGAATCACAGAAAAACTGAATTATGGAAAACATTGCAGAAAGTCTAAAACAACATTTCTCTATTGCCTCATTATAAGGTGCTTCATTGAATACTCACCTTTAATTTTCTTTATGATCAGTTCTAGGTCCCCATGGACTAAAATCCTTTTGGCTCCCAACCTTTTTAATAACTATAGTCCCAAAATTAGTGCCTCGTATTTAGCAACATTATTTGTGCATTCAAAATCAAGTTTGTAAGAGTATGTTTTTTACTTTCCTACTTTTGGGCTCATAATCCATACACCAGCTCCAACCCCTTCCTTACTAACTTCCATGTTCTACATGCCTTCTATTGGAAATACTGAGAGGGGGATGAACTAGTATTTCTTTTCAATTTTTATTATTACCAGTTTATGTTCTTTACAATTTTAATCAAAGAAATGATTTTATTAAATATAGAAAAAGATTGAATACAATATCTAATGAGCTTTTCCAAGCACCAACTTGGACTTTGATGAGGCTCCAACCTCTAGGGCTTCGACCCTATATTACCAAGGCACCAACCTTGAATTTAGGAGCACCAACTCAAAGGACACCAATCCTTCCAATTCTGAGGCACCAACCCCAAGGGCTCCGACCCTATAGATTTATTCTGTCAAGAAATATTTGATTGTAATATACTGCTTCCAAGGACTTCTTTACAAAATCCTGTACTTGTATTTTTTGCAACAGGTCACTTCTTTGTGTTATGGATTCACTTCGAGTCCGAACCTTCCAAGATGAACCAGTTCAAAAGATTGTCCTCCCGCTCTGTCTTCTTCTTCCTTCTTCACTCAGCCTTCATCTTCTACTTCACCTTCATCATCTGCTAGACCTTCAGCTTCCTCTGTCTCTTCAAGTTCACGAGTTGTGAAATTCTTTAATTCTTCTCTGTGTCGATGCCCAATCTCTACTTAAGGTGAGGTTTTATAACTTGTATTTATATGGGTTTCACCAATACTCAAAAGACACATTCATTTGAAAGTAGAGGTCATCTTATAGATATTCATCCAATTACTCATAAGCATGTTTTATTTATGGAATATTTTATAGGAGAGACCGTACCCAAAGAGGTCCCACATCCATGACATCAATCGCAATCGCAACTTTCGGAGGTCCTGCAATAGCAACTCTTAACATCATCAATGTAACATGGTTGATATTCATACTATTGATGAAACGGATGTGATATAATATTAAACCATTGTCAATAGATCTGTCGAGTCCACAGCTAATATCACAATTGGTGGTTAGGTTCACAAGACTTATCACAATCAGCGGTCAGGTTCACAAGTCTTATCGCAATTGGCGATTCAGCGGTGACAAACCTTATGATTTGTGTAACTTCCCTAACCTATACGTGATATTAAATAAAGGTATATTCTATGGAGCTATTGGGTCCGTGTATTATATCACAATCGGCATTTTGACATCCCTTTGAAACCTTTGGTTCCTGTGGAAGCGATATTTCATTAAGGCATGCTATAATGGTGTAGCGGGTCCACAATGTTATCGCAATTGGAGGACTTGGATATACATTCCTTATGACTTGTGATATGAACATTCCAATAGGCAAACGCGATATTTAATTAAGGTGAATTGTGATGGTCCCATAAGTTTGCAATTATATAACAATCAGTGGATTTTTATGTGACAAGGTTTTACAGTTTAGCAATATGGAGGATGCAATATTTTTTAGGGCACGTTGTAATGGTACCATCGGGTCCGTAACTCATATCACAATCAGGGTTTTGAGAAGTGTTTACATAACTTAATATAATAAAACCATCGATAATATTTATGTCGATATTATATACTATCACTTCCTCTAATATGGCTCTTAGTCTTGGCATATGCGATTGATCTGCATTGTCTTGGCTTATCACTCCTATGGTTTCTCTTTACTCCTATGACTTCTGATAGACTGCTATAATAACTCTTCTTTCAATTAGCTCTTATCTACTCTGATAGCTCTTCTTTGATGGCTTTCGATGAACTCTTCCTACTCCTGTTGCTTCACGAATCTGCTATGCTTGGCTTCACATCATTATTTACTATCCAGAATATTTACATATTGACATCAATGACAATAAGATCAACACCTTCTTTGTCATCATCAGGTTCTGATTTTTCTTCCATCATCCTACCTTCATCCTCTTCTGATTTGTTGTCCCTATTTTTAGCATCTTCCTCCAAACATATATCATTGTATAGTATGAATGAATTTATATCTGAATGCACAAAATAAATAGGATAATTATTTAGTTTGTCTTGACTTCTTACCATGTACTTCATGATATTTTCCCTATACAACTTCCTTGGTCATCCAAACAATGTGATAGTAGCATATGACATTTCCATCTGTAGAGAACCCTTCAATTTTGCACCCAAGATCTCGATAATAGCATACCACATTTTGGAGGAATGTTAGCTACAACTACATCCATAACTATTATTTTAGTTGTAATTTGAGTAAGAGTAACACACAAGTCTTTAATCAAACCCAAGAATTTTACTTTACTGGAATCAAAAGAGAAAAGATCTTTGTATGGACTTGCAATATCTAAACCCAACTTTTCCATTACAACCTTCAGCATTAAATTGTGTGAAGCACTTGAATCTAACATGGCATTGTGAAGGATCAAATTATGTATATTCAAGTTTACATAAAACGGTGGCACATTTCCATCTTGAAAACCTCCTTCGACTTCAGGACTAAACAACAGCTCTGAGTGATCATCATTTAGGTTCACAATATCTGAAACATCTCCAATTTTAAATGCTTTGATAATCTGACTTCTGTAAACTTAATTCTTAATCAATTTAGTAAATGGGATAGAAATTTTGATTTTTGAAATCTCATTTTCCAAACTAAAGGATGACTGACCCCCTTTTCTGCTTCTTTGGTGGCCGCATCTTTCTTCTCAAGAATCTCCTTTAGAGGACTAGCTTTCTTTTAGCTTGTGGAAGGTGAATCAGCTTGGGATTTCTTCGGAGAATTAACTGGCACCTTTCTATTTCTCAAATTATATTGTTTTGTACCTCCAAAACTGCATTTTGATACCCCTTCTTATACTCCTTTGATTCTATAGACATGACCTATTTACATGATTGTGAAAACAAATATTACTCTTGTTTTGTTAAAAGGATGATGTCTTGTGTTTCACCAAAATAACGAATGTGATATTTTACCTGATCCTAATCTTCTACTGCTATTTCCTCCTCTTTTGCATAGTTCTCTTGAAAAGGTGTTCTGATCTATTGTTGATCAGTTGCATTCCTCTTATCTCTTTGTTTGATTTGAATTAGTTTCCTTCTAAAATTAGGATTTATGATCTGGGGACCTCCCTATGGTTCTCTTACAACATCCCTGTCTGTTAGAGTCATTCTCTCCATCATCTTCTCCATGGTCTTCACCAAAGTGTCCAATTTAGTATTTGATGATGTGGAAGGCTCCTCCTTGATAGTCACCCTTTTTCAGTCTTTAACTTGGCTTTATTGGCCAACAAGTTAGCCTCCACACTGACAACATTATTTTACATGTCTTCTAAGGTAGATGGGTTTCTCTCTCATAATTAGTAAGCCATATTAGCATTGAATCCATCCAAATAGCAAAGTAGGGCCAAGCCTGGTGGAGGTTTTATTTATGCTAGGATAGAATATAAACATTATTGAATCTTATTGAGAAATTTTAGACTAATTCTACAAGAGCTCTCCTCAAATTTTCAAATTCTGCTAGCATTTAAAGAGGATTCTTTTTTACTTCCCATCTAGAAAGGAAAAGCTAATGAAATTGTTGAATATTAGCAACAGTGCATCCTGTTAGTCCCCTGTACCATTTTCCGACTTCTCCAGTAAGGCTTTAGGCAAAAAGCCTCATCTTAACATCATCATCATCAACTTCTTCAATATATGCAAAGTCATTCATTTTGTCTACATGTTGTTGTGTTGTAGTAGGTCTAGTGCCATCAAATTGAGGTAGGCGCTACCCATAATTCTGTGGCATATCATTCAGTGGTGCCTGCAAGACCATTGGAGCATAATGAGTTTCCATGATTGTGGTTTGAGATGTTGTTGTTCTGGTTGTTGTACTTGGTAATGAAGGTGAAAAAGATGGTGAAACTGTGATCTGATGGGTTCTTATGATGGAAGTAGTAGGGATAGTAGATATAAGTGGAGTAGAACAGTATGGAGGATTCAAAGGCAAGGTAGATAGAGGGGTAGAAGAGGTTGGGAAAACTTGTTGAAATACAGGTGACTTCTCAGCAGCTTCATGCAAGTGATTGACCAAATGTTCAAGCTTAAGAAATTCCTGTAAAATGTCTCTATCATATTTTGAAATGCTAACTTTCTGAGATGGAATGTATTATTTTATTTCAGATTCATCAATTACTATCTCAAACACAAAAGATTCCAATTTGGATCTGAAAAGTCTTCACTCAAATGGCAAATCAAACTCAATGTTTTCAACTGTTACAATACTTCCAGGAAGGGTGTAAGATCTCTGTAGAGGATTGTTACTTGCTTCACCTTCTTCAAACCTATTCTTTCTAAGCAATTTCTCAGGATCACTTACAACTTCAGGGGGATTAGGATCTAGATGTGATCTTGGATGGATCTTTCTAGAAGCCATATTTCCAAGCAAACTACTTACATATAGGCCTAAACACAAATTCTAGGAAAAAAATTTCATCCTAATGATTCCTAACTCACTATCACCCATAGGAACTAAGATTAATCTTTGAAAAAAAAGGTTTTACCAAAGAATATTTAGCCTTCGCTCCTCGGAAATAGCATCAGAATTTTAGCACTCCATAAATTTCCCTAGGCTGAGGAGAGAAATTCTAGAGGTAACCACAAACCACTTTTAGGCTAGAATATAGCCCTTCTAGCCTTGGAGAGGGCTCTCTCACTTACGTTGTTCAAACTAATATGATATTAAGCTAGGTATAGAGCTTAATAAAGGTATGTTTTTTAAAATTTATGTTGGTAAGAAAGGAGATAGATCCATTTGGCATGGAGTCATGTCAAATTTATTATTTGTTCAATGATATGATGCAGAGAGAAAGGGTTTTTCCATAGGGGAAAGGTAGGAAGTCTTGGTGATGAAATCAAGTTAAATAATCGTAGAAGAGTGAGTGTAAGAAAGGTGGAAACAACACTTAGAGAATCAAAACTGCAGATGAATTCTAAATGTTGCTTGAAGAAGAAAACATATATTACTTGGTAAAACTAAATTAGAGCATCCTTTAGATGAATTTTGAATTAAACATCTGGTTCTTCCAAGCATGAAGATATACATTCAAGAGATGTAAACACATAATACAAACTTACAATTAGAAATAAGCACAACAGCATCAAGATCTAACACATGAATCTCTGCAAATCACCTTCTGTCTTTCATTCACTGGCAAAAATATTCAGAAATTACAATGCACTTAAAGTGTCCTTTTCTCCAATCTCACCAACAAAACCCTTCGTTTAGATTTTTACTTTAAATATATAAAAAAATATTCCATTCCCAACTAGTCAGGTCAAATTTTCCAAAAGGACACTAATCAAACAACTAAATACATTGAATTGTTCACCTAATCTGCATAAAAGTAGGAACTAATTACCTAATGCAGTTTTCAACTTAATATGACATTAACATGAGAAATACTCAAGACCAACCACTAACTATACCATCCTAAGGAGTTATGCCACATATCAACATGATTAAATGACATTAGAATCCAAAACAAAATCGAATTTACAAGGTAAAATCAAGACTCTGTGAAAACGCAACATCTACTGCAAAACTCCTAGTTTCGTAGCAACTTTCACAATGCCTGAAATTTTGTATATCTGTGGTCTTACTCTGATAAAAAGAAGCAATTGGGTAGTCTCAAAATACCCTTGTGGTGGTAATGAACTCATGAAACATCCTTTGAAATGGTTGCAGATCTCTTGATCACCTGTAGTAGACTTTCGTAGCAAACTGTCAACTTTCGCAACACCTTCAAAATTTTGAGCATATGATGGCTTCGTTTGATATAAAGTGTTGGAGGAAACATATAAGTGTTTATACATCCTTATAACACCCCACAGGACAATAAACATCTCAAAAATGCATTATCTCATCAACATAAAGGACTATATAAAAAGTGCAGCAAGTCCTTGCTGCGTTTTTGTAAACTCCACCAAAACTAACATATTTTTGACTTGTTGAGAAAAAGGAAAAAACCTAAAGCTTAGTAGAATCATCGTAATAAAGATTTACCTTTGTGTTGTCCTTTGCTAGTATATCCAACTTTCCCCCCTTCCTCTTTCCTTTAGATTTCTTGGCCTCAGTAAGTTGTTTCCTCACTAATCTGAGTCTCCTCTTGAAAACCAAATTTTTGGTATACAAATTTCTCACTTGCCTGAGCAGAGGCAAGATACACTTTAACATGTGTTTAGCTTTATCAAGGAAAGGTTAAACAACTTGTAATTGCCTAAACAAATTCATCTTATCCCTTTGATATTTTTATGCAAGCCAATCTACCTGTTGCTAAACTCCTTATAGTTATTCCAAAAAATTTTCAAACTCCTTGTACTCATCAAAAACTACCTTCTGTTTTGGTTGAAAATTCTCCTCCATTTACATTTCCATCTTGGTAGTATACCTAGTCCTAGGCCTCCTTGACTGCTCAAGTGTCCCTACACATTTTCAACATCTATGATCTGTTTTCTTTTCCCTTTAACAGCATGTACCAATTCTCTCCTTGATGGTTCTCCTTCACTGAGATGAGAAGCTTCTTGTGATACTTTATGTTTGAGTTCTCTATTTTCTTGCTGCAGATGTGCTACTTTTAGATGAGATTTGTCCAACTGATCTTGCAAGTCTTTAATTTTCTGATCACTTTCATCAACTTAAAATTATTCATGTGCACTTTCTGATATTTCAGCAACTTGAATAGGTGAAGATTTTACAAGCAATCTCTTGGTTGAGGATCTTGTTCTCAGTCCCCTACCCATTGTTTCTTCCTCAGGTGAGAAGTGAAGTTTTTTTTTAACTTATTTGGTCAACTAATTTGTTCTTAGTCAAAGGCGTTTTGACCGAGCTAGTTGTCATAGATGAGGCCTCTTTGATTGCAATTGATGGTGTATCTCTCTTAGTCCTTTGGATGTCAGAAGATTGTGTCATCCACCCTGAAGAGATCAAGAATTCCCGCCATGACTACTCCTTCTTGTCAAGCTCCTTTATCACCATCAATTTAATCAATGAAAAATGAAACAAACTAGGTTCAATCTAACTCCCCTTGGCTTGAACTCTATCGGCCATTTTTCTAAGACTCCTAAATAGATAGTGTTGGTGCACAGATTGTCCCGATAGCTAAGGATACCCTCAGACCACATCATTGAGGATCCTAGATCGTCCCACTTTAGGTGATAAGGGTTGGCCTCCCTTTCACCACAGGGGGTAATCCTTGGTGATAATGTAAATTAAATAGTCGTTGAAGAATAATGTAAATTAAATGTATTTTCTAATTAAACAAATAGATAGGCTAGATTATTAAATGAAGAGTATTTTAAATAAATAATGTTTTTTTAGGAAATAGAAGTGGTAGGCATATAACATGTGAAAACTTATTAAAAATAAAATATCATTATGACTAAGTGAAGTTTAAATTAATATAATTTTTTCACAAAACTTAAAGGTTAGTAAAAATTAAAAATAAAATAAAATAAAAACACAGAAGTTAGGAGAAACTGGTTTGAATGCATTTAACAGAAATGTTGTAGTTGAAACAATATGGCATCACGTGCTATTATTATTCATCCTGCAACAAAACAATTAAATTATTTGATTTAATTTTTCTAAACAGTAAATATTGGAAAAACTAAACCAATTTTACTGTGTGGAAGATTAACCACTCTAATCATGTTAAAGTATTGGTAATCACCACATATTACCAGTGAAATACAGAAATGAAAAAAATAAAATAGGATAATTGATTTTATGATATTTAAATTTATGTGCAAATATAACCCTAAATAACATGTATTGTTAGAGTTTCATTCCGCAACCAATAAATTCAAATATAATTTTAAGAACTTTAAATAACAAGTATTCAAGTCTTTAAATCATTCTTGTATGCAATATTATTAAATAATCATGTTATATAATAACCTGCACAATGAACCAGTGAATAAAACCTCACATAAAATAAGACACAGAAAGAAAAGAAAGAAATAGATATTATTTTATTTATTCCTCGCAATCATCCTTCAATCTGGCCAAAAGGGTCTCTAGAACGATCTTCTACCTCTACTTTTGAATGTATGGAAGTTCGTTTTATTTTTTGTTTCCCCAACTTCCAATCATCTTACATAAATAATTATTATTATAACTAAATGAAATGTATATTTATTATTCCCATTAATCTCCCGTTCAAATCTTCAATCAATTAATTATTAAACTTCCCCTGATAAAATTCATGTATAAATCAAAAAGGGTAAATATTAGTAAAAATATATATATGATAAATAGAAATAGCGCATACTCACCCATAAAATTCTGAGTTTGAAATAAATTCCGAAATAAGTATATAATAAATTCTAGATTTCCACTTCAATATAAAATTTGAATAATTCTCTTTCAATATTCTTCCACGTTAAACTCATACCTACACATTTTCTATTCACCATTAATCCCATGAAAATAAAATCTCAACAATATAACTTTAAATTTTAGATTTTAATTTTAATTTTAAATGCTCATTATAATTTTTAAAACTAAACTTAGAAAATTATTAAAAACATAATACTTTATATAGTATTATGTTTTTAATAATTTTCTAAGTTTATTTTTAAAAATTCTAATGAATATTTAAAATTAAAATTAAAATCTAAAATTTAAAGTTATATTGCTGAGATTTTATTTTCATGGGATTAATGGTGAATAAAAAATGTGTAGGTATGAGTTTAACGTGGAAGAACATTGAAAGAGAATTATTCAAATTTTATATTGAAGTGGAAATCTAGAATTTATTATATATTTATTTCGGAATTTATTTCAAACTCAAAATTTTATGGGTGAGTATGCGTTATTTCTATTTATCATATATATATTTTTACTAATATTTACCTTTTTTTATTTATACATGAATTTTATCAAGGGAAGTTTAATAATTAATTGATTGAAGATTTGAACGGGAGATTAATGGGAATAATAAATATACATTTCGTTTAGTTATAATAATAATTATTTATGTAAGATTATTGGAAGTTGGGGAAACAAAAAATAAAACGAACTTCCATACATTCAAAAGTAGAGGTAGAAGATCGTTCAAGAGACCCTTTTGGCTAGATTTAAGGATGATTGCGAGGAATAAATAAAATAATATCTATTTCTTTCTTTTCTTTCTGTGTCTTATTTTTATGTGAGGTTTTATTCACTGGTTCATTGTGCAGGTTATTGATATAACATGATTTTTTAATAATATTGCATACAAGAACGATTTAAATACTTGAATACTTGTTATTTAAAGTATTTAAAATTATATTTGAATTTATTTGTTGTGGAACGAAACTCTAACAATACATGTTATTTAGGGTTATATTTGCACGTAAATTTAAATATCATAAAATCAATCATCCTATTTTATTTTTTATTTTATAATATATTGTTTTAATTGTTTTGATTTATGATAAAAAATTTAATATTTTTTTTAATATATTAGTAATTATAAATTATAAAAGTTATTATTCTAACAACAATTTCAATATAGGGTGATCGATGATATTTTGGTATGAATATTTAGATGAGCGATTTGAATCATAGGAGTACTAGAGGAAGTCAAATGGCAAGGAAACATAAAGCAACATCCTAGAGGAGACCTAGTTCTAAGGAGGGTAATTTTGGTGGCAACAGATAGTAAGGACGATTCAAAGGTTTTTTGCTTGTAAAATGCATTAGGAGTCTTATATGGTACTGATAAACTTTACTGAACCTCCTTTCACATGTGAAATACTTTTGAATAACCTCTAGTACTTTATTATAGTGGTCATGAGATAGCTCCTTGGAACAACAGACCCATGCCCCTCTTGGTATTGTGGTTTCAGAAAGTATTTGAAATGAACCAAATCTAACTCCATACCCTTAAACCATTCCTCACCGTGTAAAGGGATCTCAATGTCATTAGTTATTGATTGTGTTGTGACTAGAAAAGCAAGTGCTCCAATCTTTACCTGCAATCCATCAAAACCCTTGGCAAACTCCTTAGTTACTTATAGATTGTACCCATGAATCTTTTCACAAAACCTTAAACACCCCACCTTCTCAAAAGCCACTCTGATGGTTGGGTCTGCATTAATAACTGTGACATCTTGTGGCTCAAACCGAACAGTAGCACCTCCCTTGTGCTTCTTTTCCTTTGGAGTTGACATGATTTTGTTTTTGCAGCAGCGAATAGTCTAGGGTTCTGTGAAGGAGAATTGACCACTAGTTTGTGAGAAATGCAGTGTTATGTGGAAACGCAGCACCCTTGCCTCCTTTGTGTGGCAAACCAACATGATCACACCACATCTTCCGATGGGAATGAATAAGAATAAAGGGATGTTGAATGAAGACAGAAGTTCAAATAACCTTCCACAATGGCCTGGAGAGGAATTGATAGCAATGATTATGATTTGAAAGTGGAAATGATGATGTGCAACACTTCCTTGAAAACGCAATGCTTAAGGGAAGACAACGAACTGTCGTTTTGACCATTGTACTCCTGTTGAGGTCATAACCACTCTTGAAGTAACATCTAGATTGACTTGATAGAACCTCCAAATTTGTGCCCAATCCTTTGTCATAATTGTTTTGATGTAAACTCCATCTCTATATTTGGGTGACTAACTTATGATAACCAAAGTTTGATGACATGACCCCTCACTACTCTTCCATGGTAAACCAATGACTCCTATGATTACCCCTTTAATAATGAAGCTTCATGACTTTAAACATTTGAACTTTTACAAATTAGATAGACTCTACATGACGATTAAACAAAACTTATACCTCTTTAAACCATAATAGTAAGGTAATTATAACTAATATTTACAAATTGACCTCAAATAAAATAGAAAGACTAACATGACCAAGGTTACTATAACATAGGACCCTAACACTTGCCCTTGAATGAGGTCCCATCACTGGCATTCTGCCTTATTTCCTCTTGTACCAAATCAGACCATAAGTGCTCCCAATTCGGTAGTTTCTCCCTCCCATTCATGGAATATTGATAGTTGTTCCAGCTCTTGGGAAGGCCAAGAAAGGATAGGCTTAAAGAGTATTCTTCAGGTACATTAACACCAACCCTACCAAGTTCATCATGACATTGTGTGAACATGCTCAAATACTACAAAATTGTGTCATTCTTCTGCATCTTGATACTTCGAAGTGTATCCTTGAGTGCCAGCTTCCTATGGTCAATATTATTCCCGAACAATTATGTCAGTGCTTTTCACATCATGATCGAAGTTTATTGTCCATGGAGATTTGAGACAATATGATCTCGTACTCCTGACAATATGATTCTCCTCACTTTGGCTACATCTTTCTTCCACTTAGCAAGGTTATGGGCATCAAATGATTGTGGTTTTGCAACATTTGATTTGATATATTTTAGCAATCCATTGTCATCTAATACCGCCTCCATGCAATGCTTCCATGCAACAAAATTAGAGGTGCCTTCCAGGGCATACTCTAGCCTTAATCCATTGAAAGCCATCTTCTCAGTTCTGAAGAAAACCTGCAACACTTATCTCCAAATTCGAACCTCTCAGAAACAACTTCGAATTTCTGCTCTACTCTGAATCCAGCTCTGATACCGTGTAGAAATTATGTTTTATATTTTCAATTTCTCATGAAGTTTTAATCAAAATCATAAGACACAAACCTACTCTATTGCTCTGCGAACATTAATTCATAATTTAGAAGAAAAATTTCAGACATTCACGAAGAAATAACACACATGAAACAAGTATTTTTATCTAGGGAAAGAAATCCACTAAAAACCCTAATGCCTCTTTCATTAATCAAATTATAGAGATTTATTACAATTTCTTTCCTCGACTGAGCTCACCCTGCAAGTGCACAATTTATCTCTCTACTCATTGAAGGCCTCTGACCTAGACTTAGTCAATTTTTGCATTGGCTTGAGCTTTGATTTCCTTGCATTGTTCCTTAAGGAATTAGGCCCCTATTATTTAGGAAATTCCTCAAATTGATTGCACAATTCCTTTAGGTTGATCATCTGATTGCATGCAACACCTGTACACAAATAACTAGTCTACAACTAGCATTACACTACCTTGGAATCTCCATCTCAACTGGGTAACTGGAATTATCTACATGCACTAGCTATTTTGGGTTGATTGATTAATTAACAGGATGATCACTGAGTTTGACTGAAGTCCCACTACACAACTTGATCCTCCACTAGTTCTTCCAACAATTGGAACTAGTTTAATTGAAAACAACCTTAAATAACTGACCTTGATTTCTACAAATTAACAATCACACATGCTTAACTGAACTCTAACTCCTCCAACTTAAATTTATTGGGTAAAATGGGTGACACAAGCCCTGTCACTCAAGTTTACATCGTCCAAGTTGTATGCTGATGTGGAAATTTGAATTTTCTCAATTTAATCAAGGAAAAATCAAATTGAGAATTCCTTGCTGCATTTTTCAACAGATGAGAACAACAGGGATTTGTAGGATGTAGTTCAAGCATATAAGGGGAACATTATGTTGAAAGGTGTGGTATCTCTTGAGAAAATTTATGACCTGCAAAATCGTTTTAGAGGACCAATGAACACAAAGACTCAGAGCTCAATGTTGTCACATGAACAAGTCAACTTGGGAACCAAATAAGATCTAAAGTATGTCAATCTTGGTACATGTTGCTCTCCTCAAGAACAATGGGATTTTATTCATATTTTCATACAGTATCGAGATGTATTTGTGTGGATGTACAATGATATAAATACTTATGATACATGCACCATTCAACATGTTATTCCTACTAAATAAGGGTTAAATCCTTTTCAATGGAAACTAAGTAAAGTTCATCCAACACTTGAACCCCTAATCCAAAAGAAGTTAAGGAAACTACTGGAAGCTTAGATTAGTTTTAAAGTTCGACATTCTGCATGGGTTTCCAACCTAGTTCCTGTTAGAAAGAAGTCTGGTGAGATACACCTATGTGTTGAATTTCACAACCTCAACCAGGTTTCAGGAAAAGACAATTACCCCGTGCCATCTATAGAGAAGATACTCTAGATGATATCTAGATTGGCAATGTTCTCATTACTAGATGGATTCTCATAATATAATCAGGTGCTACTAGTAAACCTAGATTGGTTAAAGACCACGTTCAGGACAAAGTGGGGAACTTTTGCATTTAAGTGCATGCTTGTTGGGCATATTAATGTTGGCACTAATTTTCAATGGGCCATGGATATCGCATTCTGTGGATTGATTGATCAAAGTGTAGTCTTCTACTTGGATGACGTAACTGTATTTTCAAAGAAGAGATTAGATCCATTAGAGAAATTTTGAGGTCAAAAATGGCCTTCAAAACAAAAATGTACAATCAAAATCAACTTTATAAGAACCAATAGGATTCAAGATGATGATGTCAACCATGGGCAAGGATTCACCATTTTTAGAGTAAAAAGTAAAAAGATTAAAAAAAAAAAATATTGTTTTTTCAACTTGTATTTTCAACTTATCTCCCTATGGTTTTACTCAAATTTTGAATGGGAGCACTCATTGGATGCATAATTGAATTCCTCATCCAAGGAGTACCCATGTTGCATATTTTCGATGGTCCCAATTACATGAAAAATGAGAAGCACATGAAAAATGGTTTTACTCAAATTTTGAGTGGGAGCACTTCTTGGATACATAATTTAATTCCTCAACCAAGGAGTACCCATGTTGCATACTTTTGATGGTCCCAATTACATGAAAAATGAGAAATACATGAAAAATTTGATTGCAATATTTATTTTCATTTATTTCTCATTTTTCGTGTAGTAGAGTCCAGTCAAAATATGCAACATGGGTACTCCTTGGATGAGAAATTAAATTTTGCATCCAACGAGTGCCCCCACTCGAAATTTGAGTAAAACCATGTAGAGATAAGTTGAAAATACGAGTTGAAATTTTTTTATTTTTTTTATTTTAATTTGATGATGTAAGCTAATCTTATTTTATTATCTTATAATATTCCTTAAGAGGCCCATTTTAGACCTCAAAATTTCTCTAATAATATTTGCATCTCAAGCATATTTTGAGTGATGTCGCAAGTATGGGATTTCATTGAATCCGAAAAAGAGCATATTTGGTGTATCTCAAGGTAATCTCTTAGGACATATCATTGCTAAGAGTGGAATCAAAGTTGATCCCAAAAGGGTCAAAGATATTGCTCAAATACTTGTTCATGTGAACAAGAAAGCAATGCAATCTTTCTTGGGGAATATAATGCAACATCATCTCTAATTATGCACAAATTGTTAAGTCGTCACAAGAGATGATAAAGAAAGATGTTACATATAAATGGGATAAAAGGGAAAAATATGCTTTTGCTTGAATTAAGCAAGCCATAGCTAATGCTCTAGCCTTATATAGTCCTGATTTTGGTGAAGATTTCATGTTATATACTTTCGCTTCTGACTCATCCATCATGGTCGTATTAACACAAAAAGACAATCAAGGGAATGAATGGCCTATATCTTTCATGAGTGTTGGCTTGCAGGGATTTGAACTGAATTATCCCACTATTGATAAGTAGTTATATGTGGTTTACAAATCGATTAAACATTTTAGGCCTTATCTCCTAAAATCTCATACGATTATCTATGTGCCTCATCTAGCTGTTAGGACACTTTTTGTAAAATAAGAACTCAGGTGAAAGGAGAGCGAACTATATGGCATGCTTACAGGAATATGATCTTGAGTTCAAACCAGTTCAAACCATCAAATTCCATGGTCTCTGTGGGCTCGCAGCTAAAGTAATGGATTCACAAGAAGAAGACCCTTCGAGGTAGGAATAGGAAATAGAGATGTATAATATTCAACAAGTTCCTCCCACAAGTACAACCACGTCTTGGTATTCAAACATACGACAATATTTAGAGTGTGGCACTTTTCCTTTTCATTTATCGAATAGACAAAAGAGGGAAATTTTCCTTAAAGATTTATTTTACCAACTTGTGCATGGTGTGTTTTTTCGAAAGCACCATGATGGTGTCTTGTTTAATTGCCTAGAGCCTCCAGATTTAGAAATGGTGTTGAAGGATGTACACAATGAACTAGCAGGTGGAAACTTCATGGGAGATATCATTGTGCATAACGTGATGATGGTTGGTTACTATTGGCCCACATTATTTAAGGATACTCATGCTTATGCCTGAAATTTCCCTATATGGCAAAGGTGTGTTGGTCGTGATCAGAATTTAGTTGCCCCATTACTACCCATAGTAGCAGTTGAAGCACAATTCCAAAAATGGGGATTGGATGTTATCGAAGAAATATTTCCTCATTCTTCAAACAACACCGATACATTTTAACTACAACTGATTATTTCACTCGATGGACCGAAGCAGTGCCATTGAGGCAAGTCATTAATCAAGAAGTCATCCAATTTCTCAAGCAAAAAATCATAACTAGGTTCAACATTCCTACATCGCTTATCTTTGATAATGCAACTTATTTTTCTTCATTAAAGTTGCATGAGTTTTCATTAGAATATGGTATTGTTTTGAAGTATTCATCTAATTATTATCCATAGGGAAACAATTTAGCTGAGTTTACAAACAAGAATTTGATTTGTATTATCAAGAAAACCATTTTCTCTTAGCAAAATAACATCCACAATGCTTTGATGAATGCATTTTGGACTTATCATGTTACTCCTCAACCTTCTCTAAAAACTTCTCCTTATTTCCTTGTATATGGAAAATAGGCTACCCTTCTGCCGAAAATTTACCTTCCTGCCTTGTAGCTTTCTTAGGAATCTCAAGGCAAACCATGTCTCCTTGTTCAAAGTCAGATAGATAATCTTCTTAAGCTCGAGGAAGAGAGGCTCAAAGAAAAAGAGAATTTTTTTGTACATTATAACTGAATCAAGCATTTGTTTGATAATAATCATGCAAGAAAAAAAAAAGCTTTAGTGTGGGTGATCTAGTATTGAAGTGGGACAAAGCCCACGAAGAGAAAGGAAAACACACTAAGTTTCAACCTCTGTGGATTGGACCTTATACCATCACTGAAGAGCTTGGCCACCATTATTATAGATTGAAATATTTAGAAGGGAGAATTGGTCCTCTTCTTGTCAATGGTCGAGATCTTAAGCACTACTTCCAATAGCATCCTTGGGATGCATTCCTCTCTTTGTACAATTTTCTTTCTTTGTTTCATGTTGTTTTTTTGTCATGTCTCATACCTTTTCGTTTGTTTTGTCATTATGCATAATAATACCTTGTGTGAGAGTGTATGCATGGCTTTAAATATTATGTGGCGAAACAAGCATGGATTGTGACAACCACAACACTTGGCTATCTATTAATTCTTCTTCTTTTCCTGGGATACACCTCAAGTCAAGTAATGTCTAGACTGATAATACGATACATTCAAGAGGAAAGCCTTGAGTATAAGCATGACACCTACATCTATTTAGCGTCATTATTCCTTAACTTGGTGTTAAAATTACTTGATGTTCTTCATGCTAATCCAATCAAGTAGAGAAAGGAAGGGGAAAACCAATAGCAAGCAAATCAATATCAGATGTGTACACAACTATCTTTAAAGGAACAACCTCTCCTACTCTCAATAAGTTAGGATCCTTGTTCCGCCCCATGAAATAATAAGTTCCTAAGCATATTTCTATAAATAAAATAAATAAAGTGTGAAATAAGAGAAAGGCTTCCTACGCATATAGGTGAATCAAGTAACTTCGTCAGGGTATTGAACAGGCTCACTAGAAGTGAAGCAATGCTTGTGTTCCTCTAGTGACTCAGATGGGGTATTGAACAGGCCTGGTTGTAGCGGAGCAACACTAGAGATGAAAACTAAGACTTTAGATATATTTTTTACATGGTATTTTGTCACACCTCTTGCACTTCCCTGTGACGTACCCTGAAGTGCCCGAAACATGACCATTATACAGTGTATTCATCTATATATGTAGCTCAGATCCTTCCTAAGAAATTTATTGGAAAATACCTTGAGATTTCCCTAGAAGAAATAGCTCTAAAACCCTAATTTGAGCATCATCACGCTTATGAGGCTCAAAACAATGATGATTTCCTATTGCACTGCACTTAACCCACGATGGCATCACTCTGTTCACTTGTATACCTGCGATGATCCCAAAAAGGAAACTTTCCTAAAGAGGATGAGAAGCTTCGTGATCTAGAAGCTTCTAGAGCGGCAATTTGGAGGTTGTTTAGCATAGATAAGGTCAAATTCTCCCAACTTGGCCTCTTGTTCATATCCTTATAAGCCACTTCCTTGAGATAAGGACCTAATCCTATCTTTAGAGAGGTCCTAACTCCCTTTCCCAGCCTATATATTCATCTTCTCCCATTCCCAAATGGTTGGTATATGTCTATTTGCACCCTTATGCTAATATTGTTCCTATATGCTATTCATTTGGATTGGAGAGGGAGTGCTCAGAGATCTAGGCTTGGACTTGGATATTCATTCAAGGAGAGCCTATCAACATCAAGGCTTGGTTGTATTCTTTCCCTTATTTTCTATTAATATACAATTGTTGGTTCATTTTCCCTAAATGTGTATGCTCATGTATCATTTAGCATAACATTCCTTGATCAGTTAAGTAGGATGCTTTTGAATATGTTATTTGTATGTGCATTCCTTGTTGTTGTTAGAAAATTATATATTACAGAGCAATGGAACACATAAAATATTGCAGAAATATAAACACGGAAAATGCATAAAACAAGAGATACACAGATATACGTGGTTCACGAAGTTTGGGCTACGTCCACGGAGAAACAACCAATCATTATTTGTATATTATCCAGCAAACTGAAGAGATACAACCTACAACAAATGCGTTGTAACTCCCTCTTCGCTCTCAATCTCCTCTCTCTTCTTCACTCAAAATACAGATAAACATAGACGCAATACAATTCCCTCATATAGCGAGGGGTTGCCTTCTATGGCGAAAAACCCTAAATTAAACATAACTTCTACCGTTAGATCATCTGCCTAATGAATGGCCCAGATTGATTAGAAATTACTATACTTTTACAAGGCAATTTTACATTTGTTTTTAGCTTTAGGGGCGTTGCCCCCGAAACCCCCGTCGAGGGACTGCTAGCCCCCAGACCCCCCAGCCAGGGGGGATTAGCCCCCACAAACCCCTGCACCCCCCCGCATGGAGGGGTGTACAATCTTCCTAGGGTATACATCTGGCTAAAACCTTTGAATACAAAAGATAATCAGGCTCCACACCCAACAATCTCCCACTTGGAGACTAATTATAGCAACTCCACCATTGCTTCACTTGCTAGACAATGACTCCACTTTGGACCTATTTGTTTCTCATCTTCTTCATCATACTTGAAGACCAATTGAAACTGAGCAAATTCTTAGTTTCTGCCTAGTTACAACTTTTGTTAACATATCTGTAGGATTCTGGCTAGTGTGTATCTTTTCCAGCTTCAACTATCCATCTTCCAATGCTGACCGTATGAAATGGTACTTGAGTTATATATTCTTAGTCTTGGAATGAAATGCAGAGTTATTTGCAAGATGTATGGCACTCTGGCTGTCACTGTATAACCTACCCAACTCCTGCTTCTTACCTAATTCATCCAGAAACCTTTGTAACCAAATCATTTCTTTACTAGCCTCTATAGCAGCAACATACTCTGCTTCTGTTGTTGCGAATGCAACAACACTTTGCAGTTTTGAGACCCAACTAACAGTTGTTCCACCTACAGTAAACACATACCCTGTTGTGCTCCTCCTGTTATCTCTATCACCCGCCATATCTGCATCAACAGATCCCTGTAGAGAAATGTTTGAACCACCAAAGCATAATGCTTGATTTGTGGTACCT
>APFE030024702.1:0-11804 GCA_000404065.3 Pinus taeda
TTTCAATCTTGAAAAATCTCTAACGTATGGAATTGTTGCAACTAGATTAGTGTTATATTGTGCCCTAATTATTGAAGATTTATTTTGAAAGCCATTTGGTTGGAAATTGCACATGCTACTCATAGCATGACATGTGATGAATATTCCTAGTGGATGAAATTTGTTTTTCCTCCATAAAACTCCATAAATTTGGAGTGGGTAATTGTTGAGGTTTGGTATCTAGGGCATCAATTATTGACCTCCTTAAAGACAATTATGGAAAATATGAAGCATCTCGGACTCCATAAGCCCAAAGTAGAAGGCACTGGTCCAAACCATTTTGTGATCAAATCCTTCTTTCTCCATATTTTCTTCTCCTGAAATTTTGGTCCCCTCTTCTTGGACGGCTAGCTTAGGGCCTCGAGCGAAATTCTCTAGAGTAGAAGGGTGGATTCCGGAATCATAGAATTCAAGCTTAGGGCCTTAGCGCAAGTCCTCAATGTTTGAAAAGCATCCCCTGTGTTTGCATCCATAAAAACTCTTACCCTAAGTGTGCCCTAGAAGGGAAACCCTAGTTTGCATTTCCTTGACTTGGGGACTTCTTCGAGGGTTGTATGAGCTTTGTGTTCATTGGAACAAATCATAAGAAGCCCTTTCTTCTCCTTGCCTTGACCTTGCGAGTACCTTTAACCGTAATTCACAAAACTCTAGATCTCGTGCAAGTTTCTTTTAGGTCTCTAACAGCGAACGAAAACCCTTTTAAAGTGCCATACCATCACATAAAGCTTCCCTTAAGAATTCCTACCTCATCACATAGTACCTCAAACACTAGAACATAAATTAAAGGTGATTGTTTATCTACAGGGAATCCTCCCATCGGTGAAGGTCCGTAGACAGAAGGGGATACTTGTTGTGGTGACAGTGGGACATTGTCCTATTGTTATCTCTTAGTCTAGCTCTTTGACCCTTAGGCTTTCCGTGCTTAGGGCCTGATAGATTGTGTGGTAACACAACCTACAACATTAAAGTAAATGCCTTGCCACATAAAAGGAGGCGATAAAAAAAGAAAATATTAATGAAGACTGAGAAGCGAGTGAAGGTGAGAAGAGGAGAAGGAAGGAGAGGCGGCAAAAGTAGGGAAGAATGAGTGGAGGAAAGATAGATCAAAGTTACTAAAGCCAAGACCAAAAAATTGAACCAAATACATGAGGGGAAGACAATAAAGACGAACAACTGAACCAAGAAGTTAGAGGTTGCAACACTAGTTGAGATAACAAATCAAAGAGGTGAGAATTGACAATTCTGGACCACAAATAGTTAAGGAAAGAAGAAAAATTTGGAAATGCTAGTGTTGAACTGGGGAATGCAATAAACAAGTGGAAGCAACCATTGGAGCAATGATTGGAGATGCGATCCCATAGCTGCAGTCTACAGGATGCGACCACCAAGCCCAAAGTCCCTAATAGGAAAAGGAAAGGCATGGTGATTGGTTCCATCTAAGGAGAAGCCATCTCAGGTCGGGCCCTACCTGAGAAGACGACCTAGAGAGGCCCATTAGAGGTGATGTAACCTAGGAAAGGGGAAATAAATGAAACAAAAAGAGAGGATATAGGAGGACTTCCCCAAGCTGATTAAGAAGTAAAGAAGTATAAAGGAGAAAGCGTTCATGAGTACAAGTATGAATGGGGGTGTTATTGCATGAAAGAGTCGACCTATCCCAGGTACCAGTGTAGGAGAATAGAGGTATGCTTGATCGTTTTCAGGGACGCCACAGGTCTATATGAAGTAACTAAAGTGATACAGAGAGGCCGAGATCTTTACATCTGTGGTAGAGTTTGAAAGAGGTTGATGTGTGTGGAGATAAGTTGTTGTAGGTGAAGGAAGGGTTGTTCAAAGCTTTGAAGAACAGTACCTGCAAAAGAGGAGGCAAAGTACCTGCTAGATGTGTTCAAGGTAAGTGGATTGAAACGACTGTTATGATCAACCAAGTCAATTGTACTTTGTTCAGGGAAAGATTGGTGGTCATAGTTGTTGACACAAAGCCCTAGTTGTGTCTTGTACAGGGTTCTATGTAAGGACCATGATCCATGGTATGGGAGCCCTAAGATTGTTGTATTAAAGTTTGTATATAACAAGTTGTGGTCTAAAAAATTGTCTTGTGTACAACTTGATTCATTGTTATTTTTTATTCCATTGTGCAAAGTGATTTTGCTGTGGCATTTGAGTGTTTTTGTGATTGTGATATTAGACTCGAACCTGAGTCTTAAGTGTCGTAGAAAATTCAACAGGTTATCCACATTATACTAGCCGTTGGAAATGTCCAAGCCCTCATTCAAGTAACGTTGTGCAAGAAAAGTGGAAAGTTTGAATTCCTAAGCACTCGATACTTTTTCAAACAATTCAAGCCATTCTTTGATGGAAAAATGTATGCTTAGGTCAATTTGGGCCTCCTTTTGTCAAATTGATCCTCTAATTGGTGGGACATCTCACCTCATTTGAAGGATTTATGTAATGCGACGACAAAAAATGTAATTTTACTTAGTCTCCAACCATATTGTGTATGAAAAGTCACTTATCTTTTGAAGCAAAAGGACGAAATGTGTTGAGAGCCTCATCCATAAATAGAGAGCTCTCTCTCCTTTTCAAATCATTGTGAATTGTTGAGATCATGTTTCCATAATGTGAAATATTTTCATGAAATCTTTGGTGTTCATCTTGAAGTTTATCTTTCTTGGTTGATTTCAAATATTCCTAAGGAAATTTTCAAATAACTAAAGAATACTACATAGACTAACTAGATTGATCAATTTGAAAAGCAACTTTGTCACTTGTAAAGGGATGTCTAGGGTTTTGTTCGCACATCTCTCTTGTTGGTGTAAGGTAGAGTTTGTCTCTTCTCTTTGTTGGGCCATTCCCTAGTGCTACCCACCAAGGGTTTCAATTTATTTTGCATCATAGTTGAGCTAATGATTGACGACTTTCCCCTAAGTAGGATCCTTTCTAGTAGGGATTGACTTCAAAACTTTTTCTTGATTAGCCTTGAGGTGATTTTTAACTTCTAGTGTTCCTCCTCTAGCCATAAATGACAAGCATGGAATAACCAACTTAAGACAAGCATCAATTTGACCCCATAGCCCTAGTGGAAATAAGCCACACTCCTCATCTCTTTTTACTAAAATTTGTGATTGCCCTTAATTTTTATTATATAAAAAGCCTTGAGAATAGAAAAAAATACATAAAAAATAAATTATAGAAAAATATAAGCATCAAAGATAAAAATTGATCCCGAGAATTTTTTTACTTCTATGTCTAAATAAGTTTTGACTGATTACATTTTGATTCTAGGCTCATTTTTTAGAATGGTGTGCCACATTGAATATCTAAGAAAGATAGTGCCCCCTCTCCTTTCTTGCATTTAATTTTGATCTAAAAATGTGGAAGGGTTTTGAAGGAGATTTTAGAAATCTGATTTTATCTTCAGTAATTATAGCTCAAGTATTAGTAAAATCCCTTGCCTTGTGATACACGAAAAGTTGATTCTAACCCTTCTAATCCCCAGGAACATTTCTAAAGTTTTCTAATTAAATATCAATCACCTTTGGAAGTGATTTCAGTTGTCCTAACAATTGCAACATGTTTCATGCTAATTGGGACACTTTCATTTTTCAAACCCGAGGAGTTGGTGCCCCAAAATTGAGTAATAATTTCCACATTTGAATAACTTTTTGAATAATCAACACTTTGAAGTGCTAGTATGTTTATTTTCATTATATTTCATTATAATATCATCTCAAATTCATATTCATAAGTTTCTATAGCATTTTGGGCTTATGAGAGGCCCTAGAGTCAGCTTTTCTTTGTTGGTTTCTGCAAAACTTCATGTTTGAAGGTCTGTAAATGCAAGGTAAATCATCATTTCATGGTTTAAATACCAACATTGTTGAGGGCCTTCATAATCAATCGTGGCTCTTTTGTCAAGGTTACTTCATTCATAAATTTAGTATTTTCTTCGTTGGTTTGTGTTTTCTACAGTAATATATCATACATCCGATCAAATCTATTTTTTCTCTTTAAATCCTAACCTTCATCATTTCATAGTTTGTAGGCTCTGGTCATCCTAATACATTTGGTGATGCTTGTGTAGTTTGGAATACCCCCTATGGAATTTTGGGAGTTTGCCAAAAGTGAGAGGAGAGTGTGCTTGGGTGACATTAGGGGCATCTGATGTGTGCTTACCATTTGGAATCTTGGCCAAGCCTTTATAAGCCTGCTAATATGAGTGGTAATAGGTCTCTAGGGTAGGGTTTTAGTAAATTTAAAATCCCCTGCCACCAAAAAGAATTAGAGAGACTTCCCCTGAGATATAGAAGAGTTAATGACAACTTATTAGTAAAATTGGCAAAATGTGGCATGATTGTTAAAGTGAGGAAATATGCTACCACAAGGAAGGAGAGAGTTGTTACAACTCAATTTTAGAGAAAATTAAGAAAAACTAAGAGGAATCGAATGAGAAAGGGGAATGCTAATAGGTCCACTACGATTTTACCCTTCATTAAATGCCTAGTGACATAGATTAATTACAATTCACAACATGTAGATAACAACCAATTAAAAAACAAAACCAAACTAACATGGGGTTATCTCATAAATCTCCTTAGATGAGATAACTCCTAAGTGCTAGATATGAAAGAGAGGAAAACCAAAACAATCTAACCTTGTTGCCCCAAAAGAGTTGATCGTTGGGCCTTGAGCAACTTCCACGTGATATTGCACATATTGATGATCCTCCATATGCTGAAATGTTGAGCTTGAAATGTTGGGTGTTTAAATTTTTTATGATGTGCCTGTTACCCACCAAAATGTGTAACCCCATAGGCGAAACCTTTTCTCCTGCATTTGATAGCAACTCGGACAACCAGCTAGCCATCAACCTTTTATATCCATTTCTTGATGATTATATGCCTTCGCCATCTGCATCAACCACATACCTCTCCCCATCTAACATTTCCTCTTGGATGAAAGTGAGCTTCTATTCAAAATGTACTTTGATCATTTTGCAATCGAGTGCTTATACTTGTATATTTTGCGCATTTAGTATCGATAAAGGGGTGATTTAGAAGATTTATTGATCTTGACTGTAAATTTGTTCTCTCACCTTACTAGGGGAGTTAATCTTTAGCCCTAATCTAGTGGGACCTCCCTTAAGGCCTTAGGGTTGTAGGAGGGGCACTTGGGAAATACGGATTGAAATAGCATGTTCATCTTTCCCTACATCATACTTCCCACTTTCCATACCACATTACAAGCCCCTTATACCACCGCCATTCTTCGGGTCTAACTTGTCATTGGTTCATTGGGTTTTGGCACTTTTTTGTCCACACTCCTTGAGTAGGAGAAACGTTGTCCTTGAGGTTAATGCAACTAAAAAAATGGAAAGCATATTATGGTCACAATGAAAGAAAAAGAAGAACATCAAAATGTAAAAGAAGGTTAGGATAGAAGTTAGCGCATGGGAAAAATCTTAACATGAGCTCTACCCTCCTCATTGGTCATCACCCGGTTCCTGAGCACTTGATTCTCCATTTCATTAAAAGGAAACCTTTTATGTCCCAACCCTAATGAGCAATAAATTATCTCAAATACTAAATCATAAGAGCAAGCTCTAACCCTTAAGTTATGCACACAGAATAAAAATCATTATGATGAAAAAGTAAAAAGCACACTAAAGGTGTGCCCTAGAATGGAAACCCTAGTTTGAATTTCCCTAACTCGAGGACTTCTTCGAGGGTTGTATGAGCTTAGTATTAATTAGAATAAATCATAAGAAGCCCTTTCTTCTCCTTGCCTTGATATCAGGAATACATTTTACCAAAATAATTCACAAAACCATAGATCGCGTACAACTTTCTTCTAAGTCTCTAATAGGGAGCGAAAACCCTTTTGACGTTCCATATTATCACATAGAGCTTCCCTTAAGAAGTCCTACCTCATAACCTAGTACCTAAAACCCTAGAACATCAATAAAAGATTATTACTTATCTACCAGGACTCTTCCCATTGGCGAAATTCCACAAAGAGCACAGGACACTGGTTGTGTTGACAATGGGACATTATCACATTGTTATCACCTAGTTTAGCTCCTTGGCCCGTATGCTTTCCCTCCTTAAGGCCTACTAGATTGTCGTAACACACCCTATAACATAAAAGTAAATGTCTTTCCACACACAAGGAGGCGATAACAATAGCAAATCTCAATGAGGGTGAGAAGCGAGTGAAGGTGAGAAAAGGAGAAGGAAGGAGAGGTGGAAAATATAGGGATGAACTAGTGGAGGAAAGAGAGATCAAAGTTACTAAATCCAAGATCAAAAAACTAAACCAAATAAGCAAAAGGGGACAAAAATAGAGATGAACTACTTAAGCCAAGAAGTAAGAGATGGAAACACTAGTTGAGATAGCAAATGAAAGAGGTGAGAATTACAACTCTATAGCACAAATAGTGAAGGAAAGAAGAAAAAGTTGACAATCCTAGTTTTGAACTGGGGAATGCAACAGATGAGTGGAAGCAAGCATTGGAGCAATGGTTGGAGATGTGATCCCATAGCTGCAGTCTATAGGATACGACAACCAATACCAAAGTCCCTAATAGGCAAATGAGAGGAATGGCGATTGGTCCCATCTAAGGAAAAGCCATCTCAGGTCGAGCCCTACCTGAGAAGACGACCTAGAGAGACTCGTTAGTGGTGATGTATCCTAGGAAAGGGGCAAGCAAAACAAATAGAGAGAGAGAGTATATAAGAGAAAGGGTTCATTAGTAAAAGTATGAATGGGGGTGCTATTATTTTTTTTAGAAACCCTCAACATATAAGGCCTAGGTTTCTCTCACAATTGACCCTCCCAGAAACAAAGCATCACTCAACTTGGTAGAGAATATTAATTATCGACACCTTATGAGGCTAGCATAATCCACAAGCCACTAGAGAAAGGTTAGTACTAGAAGGAAAGGATTTCATTCAACATTCGATGGGTAAGGAAAAGAGAAAAATACCATGGGAAAGAAAGCACCACGCAACATTCTTATCTCCTACGGTGATATGTGAGCTTCAGGAGGTGAATCTACTATGAATGATGATTTATTGGTGCACTTCCTTAGTAGCCCTATAAAGGTGATCGCTTATTGTACTTTTCCCCTAAGTTTCCCATTACCTTAATGCACTCTTTGTTCCCCAAATCAACCATATCCATATGTATGCATACCTATTTGGCCATGACCATCATTCTTCATTGAAGTCTCACAGTTTGTGATACATTAATGCTCCCTAGTGCAATGACCCACATCCTCCAAGGCAATGAAAGTATCTCTTGTGACCTCCAAGTCAAGCGTAATCAACTCCAAGTCAAAGCACTACTAACGCCCCCTTTAATGTCCCATTTGCATCAATGAGGTATCTTCAAAACGAGTCAACTTCTACTTTTGGTGAAACCACGAGGTTAAAAGAGGTATCATGGAAAATGTGTTGAGACACAATATGTCAAAGCAAGTCAAGGACACATCATGGACCAAGGACAACTCATGTTCAAGAAAGTTCAAGCCTTAACCCACACAAAAAGAGGGCAAATGGACCTAGACAAGGAGTGGCGTCCACCCTTTCTACCTATTGGATCATGTAAAGGTCAATTTGGAGGAATGTTGAGGAAAAACATAAGGCCATATAGGTCTCCAAGCAATGCAAGGTACATTTCAAGTCAAAAACAGACAAGGAGCCTAAAAGCATGTTTTGAATCATCTTTGCACCAAGGAAAGTGACGTCTTCCACATTAAACTAGCTGTTGGAAAGGCCAACATCTTTATTCAAGCAACATTGTGCAAACAAAATGGAATTTTTGACTTCCTAAGCACTCAGGGTCATTTTTCAAGGAATGTCATGTTATTTCTTGATGGAACGTTGTACCCTTAGACTAGTTAGGACCTCCTTTTGTCAAATCAAACCTCTAATTGGTGGGATGTCTAAGCTATTTTAAGATTTAAGTAATGTAATGAAATAACTTGTAGTTTGACTTAATCGTGAAGCATGTTGTGGATGAAAAGTTGCTTTTTTTTCAAGAAAAAGGAGGAAAGATGTTCAGATCCTAATCTAAACAAAGAGAAATCTACCTCCTTTGTTGATCATTGTGAATTGTTGAGATCGTTTTTCCATAATATGAAATATTTGCATGAAACCTTTGGTGTTGATCATGAATTATCTTTCTTGGTTGATTTCACATATTTCTTAAGGTGATTTGTGGATAACTAAAGGATACTATAAAAACTAACTAGATCAATCCATTAGAAAGGAATCTTTATCACTTCCTTAGGGATGTCTAGGGTTTTACTCGAACATCTCCCTTATTGGTGTAAGGTAGAGTTCATTTCTTCTTGTTGGGCCATGCACTAGAGCGCTCCTCACCAAGGGCTTCAGTTTATTTTGCATCATAATAGAGCTATTTGTTGAAGGATTTTCCCCAAGTATAATCGTTTCTAGTAGGGCTTGGTTTCAAAACTTGTTCTTGATTAAGCATGAGCTCATTTAACTTTTGGGATTCCACCTCCAGCCAGAATCCACAAGCATTGATCAACCAACTTAACATGGGCATCGATTTGACCCCACAGCCCTTGTGGAAATAAGGCACACTCCTTATTCCACCAAACAACCATCTCGTTTTATAAAATTCTGCAATTGTCCTTAATTTTTATTATCCAAAAAGCCCATAGAATAGAAAAATACATACATAAAATATTATATAGAAAAATATAACCATAAAAATAAAAAGTAAACCAGTGAATTTCTTCACTTTTATGTTTATATAAGATTTGACCGATTACATTTTGATTCTAGACTCATTTCTATCAAAACATGCCACATCATTTAAACCTTCCTTGTTGAATATACTCTAGGTGATCCACATACAGAGAATTCTTTCATGTGGTGCAATATACCACTATATAGTTGGGGAAAGGTTGTTGAGGTGACAGTGGTGGCCATTCTCCTGTTGCCACGAGGTTTGGATCTTCCTAGTGAGGATTTGCACTAGGCCTACAAAATTTTGCTGTAACAAGCCCTTTCAAACAAAATTTTTGCATGAATTGATAACGGGAAAGGGTTGGAGACAATACACAATTTGCAATTTTGTTGGTCCCAATCATTCTTAAACAAGAAACCCTCCAAATCTGGATTTTAGAGCCCATAGTCATAATTCTAGATTAAACATTATTGTTTCCTTTCAACCACTCTCAAAAGCAAAAAATCCCATCCTTTTATTTTCTATTTGCATAAATTTACAATATAGATCATGAAATATCACAAATCATATTAATCATAAGTCTACAACACTTTGAAATTATTATCATTCATTAGACTTAGTTTCTTTTATGTATTTCCCCCTATGTCAGAGAACAATTGACCTACAATGTGTGAAGAAGATACTAAGGTTACACCAGGTAGCACTCTGTAATATTCCTAATTAGCCATGGCTAATTAGAATATTCGATTTTGCTCAATTTTGCATTCTATAGTTATTTGTAAATAAAAAGGTGAGGAAAAGGGGACATAACTCACTTCAGAGTGAAAGTCACTTCCTAGTAGCACAACGTTGTGACTTAAAGGGGAGCCAAGGGGGCCAAAGGACCACGCAGAGATGGGGCCCACACAAACACTTGGAGGGACTGCGCAGATGGAAAAGAAACACGTGGCAAGAGGAGATTACGTTGGAGGAGGTGAGCCTTGGGATCGGGAGAGGCCAATGCTATAAAGGAGAGAAGAGCCCCCTCATTTTGTCATTCGATTATGTGCATTTGAGCTAGTCACTTCAACTTCTAGCACGCTGGTTGTTTAGCTAGTCTGCAGCACTATTTAGTGCATTGAGTGTCTCTATTCGGAGATCTCACCCTTAGCCCCCGGGGGACTTCGAGTGCCTGTTCGGGCAAGGTATTTCCATCGGTATTTTTGCAGTAGTTTCATCAGCATTTGGCAGGAGGATTGAGCATCTTGGATGACTGCGCAGTCTTGAGAGGGATGACGCAGTTCTTTCTGGCAGGAGTTCTGGGTTGAGGTTTTGCAGGGGGATTTGTGCTGGGAGATTGACCAGGGGATCAGCCCTTGCATTTTGGAGGATTTTGGCTGAGTTTCAGGCAGAGTTCTCTAGGGGTTTTTTTTCAGTGGCAGCGCAGAGCCTTGAGGGACTGTGTGGGTCCTCAGGGGGGCGATTTTCGGGGGTCGGCCATTTCAGAAAATCTTTCTGGGTTTTTCTGGGTTTCTTGAGTAGAGTCTGATTCCAAAGTTTCAGCATTTTTTGAGGAGGGGAACAGCCCCAAATCCTCATTTGATTTCCAGCAGTAGCAGCACGGCAATTTTCCAGCAGCTTGGACGCAGTTCAGAGAGAGGCCATTCCTTTGTTATTCTGAGTGTATTTCTTCACTTTCCTTGTGCAATTCGAGGTGCCATCTTTCTGATCACCTCATCTACTCATTCTATTACTCAGTATAATAAAATAGCTTAGCATTTCTCTTTGCATTTCTTGAGTATCTGCTTATATTTCATGTTTATATTATTAGATGTAGCACCATTGTTATTTCCATCATTTTCAGCTTCCCGATTATTATATCATTTGTATGTATTTGGTTGGAGTTTACTAGGGTTTGGGGAAATATCTATGAAACGAGATATTACACACTCTTCCATTATCCCTAAGGCCTATCTTGTACCTTCCATTAGCCCTAGGGTCTCACATGTATATATAAGGCATTGCCATACAAATTCATAACTAAAATGTGAAATATCAAAAATGTAAATGAAAATAGAACAGAAAGCGAGAAGAATTAGAATATCCATACTTGTACTAGATGGTAGTTGATGATGTAGGAGCTTGTTTAGATACGAAAAATATGCGAGTGTGGTAATCTCAATGCCAAAAATGCATGTTACCCACCAAAAGTGGGTGACCCCATAGGAGAAAAATTTCTCCTAGATCTATCTTGAGAAAATAGCCAATAGCCCCTAACAAACACCAGTGTAGCTGATACATTGTGCCATTTGATCTGCCCTCCCTGCATCAGTCATATGTCCCCTCACCCATCTTTAGAGAACATATGTTTGAAGGTGGGATATCCAACCCAAAAGTTATGTTCTTCATTGTGCAATTAGGTGCTTATGCTTGTTTTTCCTTGGGCATCCTGGGAATGGATTATTGAGTGACTTGGAAAAAAGGAAGGGCTTTGACCATAGTTTTGTTCCCTCACCTCAAATGGGGCAGGTTAATCCTCAATCCTAGTCCTGTGGGATCTCCTTTATTGGCCTATGGCTTTAGGAAGGGCACTGTTTGGGAAACCTTGATTTTGGTAGCACAGTCGCATTTTCCCCATCCACATTTTTCCCTCCCCTCCGCAGATTACAACCCCTATTTCATCATATTCCTTCTTTGGGTCCACAAGGCACTCGCACACCCAATCCCCTTGTCCACATGTCTAGGTTGCGCTTGGAAATGTTTCCCAGGAGGTTGATGCAGCTGAAAGAATGTTAAAAGCATGTCTTGGCCACAAGCAAGAAACAAAAGAAAAATAATATTATAAAATGGAAAAGATGGTTGGGACATTTAACATAGCACATGGGAAAAAGTCAAGCATGAGCTCTACCCCTTATTATGGCCATTACCCTAGTTCCTAGGGCCCTATGAGTGCCCCCAAATCATTGAGGAACCCATGCACATCCCAACCCTTGGTGGGCGATGAACTGCCCTACCTTAAGCGGTTGATAACTACTTATATCATACACAACATGCTCTCATTTCCTGGA
>APFE030024707.1:0-11091 GCA_000404065.3 Pinus taeda
AAATGAATCAATGAAAAATAATATTAACTCATTACTTTATTTCGTCAGTACAAATTTTATTAATTAATTAATTTTAAACCGCCATAGGTCGTTAAAATTCTTTAGGCTAAAATAAAAAAAACATAACATTCTAAGGAAAGTTCAACTTATCTTTAATTACCCGACTAAACATATAATAAGCTAGGTTATAAACAAAACAATTTTAAAGGAAGGATACCAACCCAAAATAAATCTTTAAAAATAAAAGGAAAAAAGAGGGGATTAAATAATATCATTAGGACGATAATTAAAAGGGGAGCGAATACAGACCGGAAAATTTTTTAACACACCAAGGGAACCAAACCCTAAGAGAAGGAAACAAGAAATACTAAGGCCTTACCCAGAAGGGACCGCAGAGGCTAGGAAGACAGGGCTGGGATCCAGTAGCTGCTGATCTTCTAGCCATCATCCCTATTAAGATTATGAGGCCTTTTTTCAATTTCCAGGGCCTCCCTAAACTTGCGATGGTGAAACTGAGCAACTTTAGCAATGACTTGTGCCTCTTCGATACACACATGATGCATCGTCTTCTCAGCATGTTCATCCAGGGCTGAGGATTTGGTCCTACCATGCTTCAAGTCAGCCGAATGTTTGCTAATCCTCTGATTGATAGAGCGACCTGTCTCACCAATATAAGGAATCCCACAAGAACACGGAATGACATAGACGCCTTTCATGTCGTTGGGGTCAATAGGATCTTTCACAGACCTGAGGGAGCTACGGATAGTATTAAGAGTTCTAAAAGTTGCGGCTATATCAAACTTTCTTAGAATCCTCGCAATCCTATCCGTGGTCCCTTGGATATAAGGAAGGTTGACTCCCATGGCACGATCACTGGAATCCCTACGGATTGACTGCTCCTTCTTAGCCTTGAGGAAGGCCTTATGACCTAAGTGCCTCTTGTAACCATTTTTCACAAAGACATCTAGGAGATGAGCCTTCTCATTTTCCAAGCTCTCTTCATCCGAGATTCTAACAGCCCGGGTGGCGAGAGTGCTTAGAACCCCTAACTTTTGAGCTGGGAAATGATGAGAAGAAGCATGCAAGTATTTCTTAGTATGCGTCTTCTTCCTAAACACTTGATGAGAAAAGGAACCATACACTTTCTTAGAGATGAGAACATCTAGGAACGGAAGACAACCATTGTCTTCCTTTTCCATCGTGAATTTCATGGCGGCAGACTGATTATTAAGATGATTGAAGAAAAGAACCAGCCCATCAGGACCATGAGACCAGACAACACCAGTGGCATCAACAAATCTTTTCCAAAGCTTTGGAAGGAGACGGGAGGAGGCCAAAGCCTTAGACTCAAAATCCTCCATAAAGAGATTAGCGACTACTGGGGACAGGGGGGAGCCCATGGCAACCCCACAAGTCTACTCATAGAATTCTCCTTCGAAGCTGAAAAAGGTGGAGGTGAGGCAAAGTTCAACTAACTTCGTCGTATCATAGTCAGTGAGCTTATAAATCACCTTCATGGCCTCATTGATCGGAATACAGGTGTAAAGCGAGACAACGTCGAAACTTACCAGAATGTCCTCGGGCTCAAGCTTAATCCTCTTGAGGTCATCAATAAAGGAAGCTGAGTCTTTGACGAAGGACTCAGTATGACCAACCAAGGGCCTTAATTTCGTAGCAAGGAACTTGGCCAGGAGGTAAGTCAGACCAGCTATGGTGTTGACAATGGGCCTCAAGGGGACCCCTTCCTTATGGACCTTTGGAAGGCCATAAATCCTAGGAGTAATGGGGTTTCCCTCGATAAGCTTCTGGGATAGAGGGATAGTGGAATTCCAAGATTTGATCGCAAGAGCAACTGGTCTGGATACCTTCTTAAGGGGATTCTTCTAGAGCTTCTTGTAACTTCCACTATTACAGAGATGATCAAGCATCTTATTTCTATAATCACTCCTATTCATAATGATGGCAGCCCCACCTTTATCAGCTTTTAACACCACGATTTCATGATTCTTGTTCAAGGCCTTCAAAGCCTCAAACTCAGCCTTGCTGATATTGCTCCGGGGAGGCTTAGCTCTCCTTAGGGCCACAGCGCAATCTTGCCTAATCGTATCTTTAATCTTGTCGGGAAGGTTCTTAATGCCAAATTCAACATCACAAATGATGTCATCAACTGGGATTTTTCTAGGTGCTAAGGCAAGGTTAAGACCCTTTCCTAGGAGACTAAAAACCGCAGGCGGAAAGGAAAAACTAGACAGATTCAAAACCTTCTTGTCTAGAGAAAGAGGACTCGAAACACTCACAGAACCACCCTTGCTTCCAACACTACCAACCATGCTAATATTCCCATTAACGGCTACATTATTATGACCATATTTATAATTATTATATTTGCAACCTTTATTATCAATAATTAAATCATAATCACCTTTAATATCTTTATCATAATAGTTACTAAATTTATCCTTATCAATATTAATATTATGTCCATCTACTTTAATATCTTCATCCATACCATTATCATTATTAAGACCCTCTTTATAATTACTAAAATTATTATCTTTGCAACCAATATTATCATCACCTAAATCATAATCATCTTTCATAACTTTATCATAATAGTTACTAAGTTTATCTTTATTAATATTAATATAATGTCTATCTATATTAATATCTTCATCCCTACCCTTATCCTTATTATTATCATCATCTTTTTTATTCCTACTATCGTATTTACTACGGAAATCCTTATTAATGTTATTAATACATCTATCAAATTCAATATAATCGCCCTTCCCCCTAATGCTACCACCAGATGCAAGAATCGAATCAAAGATAACGGTTTGACCTTTTAAAACATCAAAACAACCATCAAGACAGTCGCTTCCAGGGGATAACTTACCTCTCCACACCGAGATCTACTCTAGGGAACCAATACGATGGTTACAACCCACCTCAGGCTCGATGGAGATGTCTAAAGCGAAGTCTACAGGGGCCGAACCGCCCAAAATATTCCCACCACCACGTAACTGCTTTGCATCATTACTTGTCGAACCACCCAGAACATTCCCACCACCGCGTAACTGCTTCGCGTCCTTACTTACCTATCCCTTCTTTTCAGAAAAACCACCAGCAACCATCTTGGATCCATGGGCACGAAAATTCTGAGCCGTGACCAGAGATTGTTTGACAAAATCAAAAGACTTCTCACCAGCACGAAAATTCTGAGCATCGACCTGAGATTGCTCGATAGAATTCGAAGACTTCTCACCAGCTACTCCAACCAGACTCGCCCGGTCCTCCCTGATGCTCACGCTTAGAACCTGATGAGGTTCAATCCGACCCACCGTGAACCCTTGGGAATATCCACCAGCGCTCGAACACACAGCGATCTGTCCGAAATCAAACTTACCCTCCAGAGATCGAAGTCCATAATAGGATGAGGCGGGAGTGATTGGACCAGTGTGCAGACTTGCCACAATGCTGTTCGCACCCAAATTTTCCACCAATCGACTGGAGCCAGAGGTGGCTGGATCCAGACCAACCCCAAAAGAATTTCTTAACACCCAGGATCTTAGGGATGAGACCTGAGTACCCGATATCTGACTCCCTGAACCTTTATCAGAAGAAAGACCTGCGTACAAATCAGAGCAACCGGAGAGATTATCGAACTTGGCAGACTGCCTCACATTCAACAACTCTTCCAATCTCAATGCCTTCAATGCTGAACATGCATCAATTCTAGACCAGAGAGAAGCTGGGAAATCATTTGACAGCTCCAGATGAGCAGCCAAAAGCAGCCTGGACAGATGATCGAAATCCTTCCTTACCCTGCAGATCTCAGATCTGACCAACCCTAAGCTAGCCTTTATAAAAACACCCACATTCCTAGGCACATTAAGGTTATGCTTAATCCTAGCGAAACTAGGAATAACCGAAGAGTCTCTGCAACGTTTAAGAAACACTAGATCATATTTCAACTTAGTGACCTGCATGCGTGTCCGCTCGAACCGATGAATCTTTTTAGTAGCGGCTTCTCCATGCTAAACTGGATCTGTATCTTCAACTTGTCCTGACGATGAACCACACTGGTTGGTTTGAAATGCGTCAACAAATGATTAATTATGTGATTTTGCCAAAAAATCTCTAAACAAATGTTATGGATCACAGAAGTCTAAAAACATTAGTGGACTCTCTAGCAAATTATGTGTTAAATAGACATTTGCAACATATGTAAAGTAAATATTTTCAATTAGCACCATTATTTGAATAGGATTACATCAATCAACCATAATAAAACCTTGAAAGTAAAATATATCATTGTAAAAAGTTTTTACAAACAATTTGTGTCCAAGACAAAAATTGGTCATCTGACCCAAAACTAAAATGTATGTAGAAAAAGCATCCAAGTAGACTATTGGTGCTCATGATAGTAGGTCACTGCTTGTGCTATCATATGCAAGAGTTACATCCAACGACCCGGTACATTGATGGTGTGGCACTATAGTCGCATAGGTAGCTCCTTGATCTGGACATTTGGAATACCTAGGGCTAATCCCTCTCTGTAATCTTGCAATTTAGCTAGAGTCTCAGCCAAATCCTAGTCTCGGAGAACCGTTCTCCCCACAGGTCTCTATGTTGGTCTAGCTACATCTCGTGGGTCCCCCACAGGCTGAATGGGCTTGATATCTATATACATAAAAAATTGATTTTGTTTAGTCTCGGAATTAATCAAAAAACACAAAAAATTAAAAAAAAGATACTTAGTCAAACTATTTACCAATAGCACCCCACATTACTCCAACTGGTAGTGGTAATTCTGGATCGCCACAAAAATGCATTCCTGAATATGGATATTATGTGAAAGACATCTCCTATCGATTGAACCATTCAAAGAATGTAGAGATAAATATGATCAAAGAATGGGCACCATGCCTAGCCATAAGATTTGTCCACCTCTGCTTCTATGGGTCTCTCAGTCCAGATACACCCAGTGAAATAAGTTGTGGCTGCAAGAGAGGAATCCTCTCCAAGGCAAAAGAAATCGCGATTGATCCATAGCAAAAATTCTTGATCTTTCCTCTTTTCACCTAGGTTAGTTGCTCTTTCACAGATGAAAAGACATCCCCACACCAATTGAACACCTTTAGCTCTAAACATTCTAAGGCATACTACATGTATGATTTGTTGGCCAAATGAAGTGTTACACTGCCAGCCAATCTGGCAATGGTAAAAAGGATCATCCTTAGTGGTAAATCACTAACGTCCTTAATAAGTATCCTTCTATCTCAGCTAGGTTGGGCACCCTACTTACAGAACTATCACACATAATCTTTCACTCGTTTACCCCATGGGAAAGTCCTATTAGTGAAATGGGGGCATCCTACCTTGACAGTCCATTAAGGAAGTATATATCACTGATGGTAAAAGGGACCTCTTTGTCCCGAATGTGAAAACACTGATCAGTTGGATCCCATGATTGAACAAGGAACTGTAGAGGATCCATCTATTATTGCATGTTCGATAACTGGAACTACTTGAGTAACCCACAATTTCTTAGGGCCTTGACTATTTCCTTAATATTGAAGGCTATGATATCCTATTCTTCATGGTCTTGTTCTCTCCATATGATTACCATTTCAATTCTTGAATTGGAGAAAGAAACCCTAGCGACCTCAAAACGCTAGAATGTTCTTGACTAAAATAGGAAATAAATAAAATGAAATGAAAGAGAACAAAATTAGTTCTCACATGGTCCAAATAGCACATGGAATGATCCCTTGAATCCTCCGTAATCAACTGGTGAACTTCGAGGAAAAGCTCTTCCAGAGATAAAAAGGTAAGAATGAGATGGTGAAAATGAAAGGTAAGAACCAGTTTTTTTTTTCTTGCACATTAATTGAGTAAACATTGGTTTTCATAATTTTTAATCCATGAACACATATTTTTTAATCTACTTTGATGACATCTAGAGTAGGGTTAACAACTGATATGTAGTTATGATGTGCTTATGAGTAAATTGAACATCTTTGACCATAAAGAAAACTTTTATTGTTTTTTCAAGGTTTGTTAAAACCGAAAAAGGAACCCCCTTAGAGTCCTCTTTAAGCTCCTTTCAGACTCTCTAAACATGAAAAGATTGTCGAGCATTTGACATTTCTAGCTAGTTAATGGATTAGAATCAATATCCACTCAGTATAGTTTTACCCCTTCTTTGGACTGAGTTAGATTAACTAGGAAAAAGGTACTCGTTGATCAAACATGATTGATTGGTTCTCTCTTGTATTGTTTTATGCCTTTCCAAACTTGATAGACAAATTTATGAAAAGCGAACTTGTGGAGTTTCCTTTTAGTCCCTTTTCAGACTCTCTAAATGTGAAAAGGACTAAGTTATCTTTTTCGTTAAACTCGTTAAACATTTAATAGTGACAAACTTGTCCATCTAGACAAGACTGAGTTTCACCTTCACTACACTCATTAAAAAATAAAATAGCAATGGATTCACTCGAAGGATGGAATTATATGACAAGCATATGTTATCCTCCTCAAGCTTGATAAATAATAAATAGGTAGTAGTCATAAATAGGAAAAGGCCAAGAACACTTTATGGTAGCAGGTTGCTCTTGATAATGACACTTTCACCTCATCACTGTGACTATGTGGGTTGGGTGATTCAGCTTGATGGTTATCACAACCTCGGTTTATCATACCACCCATCGCTTTGTTTTGGGTCAATGTTATAAATTCACTTCAGTGTCGCTGATATGTTCAAGAGAAGTCATTCAGTTCAAAACTTCATCCTTTACAATATAGTCAACCTCATTTTTATATCTGTCATTCCTAAACCTTGTGTTGTCAGTCGATGTTTCATCTCCTAAATCATTTACCTCGTTTCGTGTCATTCATGTGGGATACATTGAGGCCCTCCTACGACAAGCCACTTATTGTCGACATCAGCACATCATCCAAAAAGTTGACTTGGAAACACCCTTTCAGTATCTTGAGGCTTGCATACATCAATGGTAGGATTCTCACTTCCGGCAATAGGTTGACATCATTGGCCTTTGACCGAAATACTTTTTATGGTGTTCAACATCAAATCATTTATTCACACCTTGTGAAATGTACTACAGTACCTTGAGGGTCATTATCATTATCAGTGATTCCTCTCACATCTGTTAACGACTTACATCATTGGTTGGTAATCAGACAATGTGTCTCCATGTTCAACCTCAGATCATGTATTCACATGGTTAGACTTGTACATCAAGTAAATATTGAAAGAGATTGAAGACCCTAGATCTAGTTTCTTCCATCCGGGTTGTGATATATTTTCAGGAGTACTATATCAAATGTACAATGTCCTTACATTCATGGCCATCAATTCATGGGTCTATATATGTAGACGACTATATATGTACATGTAGTGAAATTTTATAAGCTGAGCATGGGTATGCCTTCCCTTAGCGAGTTCGTGAGAAAAAATCAAATTATCATGATATTTGTATTATAACTGATGCAGGTCTACTTCCACTTTGAAACCTTCTCTCCAAATGGTAAAGCATCTCACTTGACATGTTTATTTTTGACTTCATGCTTTAGGGGGAAACTGTTATAGGTAAATTTCTGTGCATCAATCCCAACATCCAGATCTATATTGTTAGGGTCCATAAAGCCCTAATTCAGTTGTTTTCATTCCCTAATGAGGTCAACCTACATAATTCTTGTGTCCAAAGAGTTTCCATGAAACCGTTCATCCAAAAAATTCCCCTAAGGAGATTAGCACATGTAGCCTTCTATGAGGCTGCATTGCAATGTAGAAACTACACTAACTCAGTGTGTTGTAGTGCACTTAGCCTTTTCTTCACCTGCATTGAGGGAGATTCATCATTGTTTTTAAATGAATCCATTGGATTCCTCATCCAATGGATACTTTTGGAATTTTCTAGGTTGGCTGAGCTCGCATTTGGATGAGGAAGAGGATGAATGAACCTCAATCCATTATCCCTTCCTCCATGGCACCACTTCCAAATTTTGGCAGAGCATTCATGAAGGCCATTAATGGCTTAACCTCCTCCATTCAACTATAAATTGACCAAGCATCCAAAGGCTAGTCTAGGTTGCAATTTATTGAGCTAAGGAAATGTTGTTTGAATGAGATTAGTAAGAGCATTGTAATGATGTTGAATTGTTGCTTCATGAGGAGAGAAGGGATCGAAACTGGAACGAAGACACTGAATCAAGCATGAACATTCATGGGTTGTAATCTTTCCTTTTATCAATAAAGAATTCAAAGCCTTTTCCATTCATGTTCCTATATGATGTATATCATATTTTGGATTATATGATTAGCATGTCTTTATTGAATGCTTTGATGGGTTTCTATCTCGACTTGTGTGCAGGTGCTTTCCAAGTGAGTTAAGTATGGAAAGGAGCGGCAGAGTTGGTCAAAGGAGAGAGGAAGCAAGTGAAGGTTACAAGTTGGTTTATTCTCCTCCTTCTCTTACATGTTGATTATAGAAAAAGTAGCGAGTTACTTTGTTTGTTGTTTTTAGACTAGCTACTAAGTCTAAAAGGTTAGGCATTTGTAGAAACACTAAATTTTCCCAAAACACTTTGTATTTGTCAATTGTCTACAAATTTCCTAATGGTTAGTTTGAATAGTGTCAAACTTAATATAATAGATGTTGTCATAACTTCAAGTGCCACTATACATAATATCACCATGGGTGTGGTCATGAATAGGGTGGGTCGAAAACATGAATGTGTTTTCAGTTATTGGGAAAATTGTCAAAGTCTAAGATAGCGAAGTCATGAGTGTGAATAATGCATATGTCATGACATTAACATGAGACAATTGAAAATATTACTATTGCGAAGCAAGATAGTTGTTGAAATTCCACATCTCTTTTGTCCCCCTACTCTATTATTTTTCCCTAATCATTATAACCTACATTCGACATTCCCTTTCTACCATTCCCTATGTTTTAAATCCCCTACCCTACTTACCTATATATCTAATCATTCTTTATTCCTAAACAATAAATCATCACAACTCCATTTTTCATTTCCATATTCAAGAGAAATGATTGCGCATTTAAAATGGAATTACCCATATCATTCTCTCATCAGTCCAAATCCTATGATAAATCAAACCTCATAATGATTATAAGGCCCAAATTATTATGTTTTTCAAAACAAGGTGCCATATGACATCACACAACAAGACAAAGAAGATTGGGTAGTTAAAATGGTTATGCTAGCTTAATATTATGCATTGTACATTCATTGTGTTAATCATCATACATACCATCCACATAGGCAACCACAACTCTATCTCTAGTGAACATTTTGCATGAAATCAAGTCACACTCACTGTGGGAATCTGTTGCACAAATACTCTATTTTAGTCACCATTGTGTAGAACGGTTTCCGACAACATGGAGGAGAATTTTGGGAAGATTAAAGAGGTTTTTCTTAAGGACAGGGTAAATGACAATAAAATTTTCCATAGTTTGTGTACGTGTAACATATCGATATTTTTGAATCCATATTCAAAGATCATTTTTTGCAATTCGTAAATTTTTTGTTTTCAGTCTTTGTTTTGGAGAAAATTTTCTTCGACGCTTGCGATGAATTTAGACAAACCAAGAGATGTTTATATTAGTAAAACTATCATATACGATGAGATCCTTCCATTTTTACACACATATTAACATTTCGACAATATACCCAAATTGTTGGCCCGTTGTACAGATGCTACATAGTTGTTAAGCAATTGTTGCGCAACTATTGCACAGATGTATTCACGATTTTTTTTATGGTACCAATTGTCAGAGACTGAGTGGAATGAGATGTGGAGATGGGATCCATGTCAGATCACCAATCAACATCTATGTGTCAACTTTGGAAGGAAAACATAGCAGTGCAACGTGATACCCAACCAATGAGTAGCAATTCCAATTCCCTGAAAGTGTTCTACTTTTTCTAATTTTGTTATGTAATTGATATGTTTCAATGATATAGATAGTTGTTGGGAATTTTGTATTTAGCATAGTGATTATTATCATGATATTTTTTTTTATCATTTAAGGAAAATTACTGTAAACAACACTATGTTTCCTTTTCTTTTTAGTTTGGTTTGATTTTCTTCATGGATCGAGGGTGCACTACATCTGGCCATATTTTGATTTCCTAGTGTATTTCTATTTAAAATGGTAATGTACAAGAAAGAAGGATTTGGTTGATTGATGCAATGATATTTTTGTATTTGTCTCATTTTATGGATTAAATACTCAGTGCAAAGTTTGGCGAGTTACTGTCATAGATTCTTGTGGTATTGTTCTTTAAATATGTGTTCTCTTTCGCAATTGTCATTTAGTTTGTTTTATCTCAATTTTGTTTCAAGGTGTATTGGAAATAGTTTTTCTAGGCTTCATCATATATGCTGAAAATCACTGTGTACTTTTTTTTATATGGGACTCATTATGCCCTTGTCTACCTTCATTTCCGGAATACTCAATCATAAGATTTGATCACAGAATTTTGATATTCTCTATTCCATTTGAATGAGTATCTCCACATGTCTTTCTCTCTTTCAATGTACTACAGTTGATATGAATTTTAAGGATGTACCTTTAATGCCTCTACCCTTGTAGTTGGTTAATATACACATTAATGTGTTTGAATTGGTGATATTTGGGTCTCATACTCTATTGTTCTCTCGTTTAGCCTTCCAACAAATTTTCATTAAATTTCAAGTATCATTTTTCAGACATAGTCTCTGTCAAAATATGATCAAGGTCGCTATTAGTGGCCAACTTCCAATTCCACGTGCACCCCCACCCTTGTTTCTTTCAGTTTTCCAGATTCCTTATTTCTAGCACAATTTTCTATTTTTGGCAATTTTTCTGGGTCTTGAACTTCCGGAGACATTTTGAGGCCCTAACCGACGTGTTTTGGGAAAAGTGGGAGAAACATGTGTCTATGGTTTGATGTTTATCATCCCAAAGTTGTAGTACTCAGATAGATATTTCTAATGAGGTATTGTGTGCATCAAATGGAGATCATATGCCAAAGTTACGACCCTGGGAAGTT